>AYEL01074837.1:0-63608 GCA_000484575.1 Olivierus martensii | reverse complement strand
AGTCACTCAAGTTTTGTTCCTTTAAAATTTTCTGCTTCCTCCAATATTGATGTTTTTTCTGCCAATGAATAAAAATTTCTTTTCTTAAAACTCATTTTTTACCAATAAGTAAGTCAGTCGTATACGTAAGAGAGAACAACTCAAATGAATGTACTGAACCGTTGATTGCTAAAGTTTGCCTGTGAATTAGTAAGGGATAAATACAATTTTTTCGCAAATTTAAATTTTTCAAAAATGATTTAAACAGTAATAGGTGCGCAATGAGATTGTTAACGACCCTGCCAAATATTTATACGCTCAGTTAAAATCCTTTCGTTTCTCAAATTTTCAAGAGTTCAATCCCCATTATACCGCCTCTCACATTTCATTTCTTGTTTCATATTCAATCCTTGTTTCTAAAGAATAACTCTAAAACGAAACACCCTATCTTAATGCAGTAAAAAGCATTTTATAGTAGACTTGTTCCTACTTCTTAATGAGGTATAAGGCATTTTATAGTAGATTTGTTCCTGATTCTGGTTGTTCGTAAAAAGCATTTTATAGTAGATTTGTTCCTAATTCTGCTCGTATCAAATAAGGATGCTCAAAACTTTTTTAACTTGCACGTATACTCTACCCCGTTTCGGGTTAAGTGCGTGATCGCTGACATTTTGTAAAATTTTGTCGCAAATATAAAATTTTCAAAAATGATTTAAACGGTATTAGCTGTGGAATGCCATTGTTAACGACCCTGCCAAATATCTATAGGATAGATTGAAATACCTTCATTTAAAGCCCAACTTTGTAAAAACCGCTTTACCCCACTCCACCTTATTGTATTTTACTTTTCTATCGTTTTGCTAAGAAAATAAATACTGTATGCCAATAATAACGAAGTTATAATCAGAATAATTATCGCATATAATATTCGATACTAATAACGTAATTTGTATACATTTGTCATGGAAAAAAACTTTAGTAAATTTGAGACTTGGAAGATTGTATTATGAACAAAATATTCTTATTCTTTAAGTGAAATTTTACGCTACGAATAATTTCGAGATGAGCTATTATTATATATATCCCATATTTTATTTATTTAGTCATACGTAACAAATGTCAAGTTCATCTATTCTTTTAAAAGTCAGACTGATGTTGAATTGGCACATTTTCCATCATAATCAAAGATCTGTTTGCATATTTTATTATTCTAGGCAGATATCCATTACTTTTAACATTCCAATTCCTTAGCCAAATTTTTCTCGTGGTAGTTGGCTAATCTTATTCCATTTATAGTATACATGTATATATATTACAGAAGTATATCGAAAATTAAAAACTGAGCCAAATAATACAAAATTGAATACTTGTTATAATTTAGAAAACAGTATGACATTATCATCATCGCAAAACATTCGTCAATATTTGTAGCAACATATAAATTGCGACATTTCTTAATATTTGGCTCAAATTTTTTATATACAGTAAGAGAAATGAACTGTTTGTTTGTCAGCTGACTGAGGAATAACAGTTCCTTTGAGGAAAGACTAACGACAATATGCTGACAAACATAATTAATTAAAAGTACGTTGTTTATTTCCGCTACGATTATTCTGAAATTCTCGGGAGACCTTAAGCAACACAATAAATGATTATGTTCCAAATCTAGTCCAAATTAGTTGAATAATATAATCTTTGCAGGTATTTGCGGAAAAGAAATAAAAGAAGAAAAAATTCCGAATATAATTAATTAGTATACAGTATTTTCCTCTTATGCCCATCTACAGTTGCCACCTAGACGATCATTCTGACTTGGAGACAAATAAAAAAGAAACAAAAGTCAAGTGTTTCATTATAATGATTTCGAAACCAAAAACAATCTAAAAATATCATAAGATAAAAAAATGACTAAATAATAATAAGAAATATAATTCTGACCATTAACAAACAAAAATATATAAATTATATAAATAATGTTATACTGATCGCAAAATAAATATATAAATCAATATTTTTCTTGCTTTTCCTTCCACAAATATTTGCTGTTTTTCTTTTTTCTATATTGTTTAACCACCCGTTAAATACTAAGCAATGGAACATTTCAATGCCAACTTCTGGTGAAGTCAGTTTTCAGGTGGAAAATGGGGCTCAACTCCTGAAAAAAATGATTGTGGGTGGTATTTAGAGGTGTGGTACTTGAGAATTGAACGTGGATTCTCTAGGGTGGAAGCATAGCATCATACTTCTAACAAGTTCCGTGATTCATTCTGTTTTTCCCAAAGGTTGTCCAAATTCATATTTATTTTTAAATTACATAAGCTACTTTATATTTTATGCAATTCGGAGAAAAAATGATCAAACCCTGAACCCGGACATAAGCTTTCAAAATCCGGAGAGAGTGGTTGAAATCTGGAGAGGTGGCAACTCCCTATTCCCACAATTTTGGAATGGTAAGTCACCTTTAATTGCATAACTTTACTGAATTTCATAAAAATCTAATCTATTCAAAAATTATTAAAGGAGGAAAAAACATATGAAGAATTTTATAATTTTTTTAAAGGAAATAAGCAAAAATTGACGTTTTTCGGTAGATTTTTACTAATTAAAGAGAAATTAATATAGTACTTCAAATTTTGCAAGATATATCAGAAATTATTTTATCCTTAGATCCGTTTTCGAACTCTAAAATATTATAATTTTAATTAATTTACATTCTCGAGCTTATTTAACTATAATTTTTGCAATTAGAAAATAATGTTATAATTCATTAATGTAAATAATATTGTAAACAATATAGTTTTCTTGCTTTCGATTTTATCTATTTCTATCAACTTCATAAAAAAACTATAAATCTAACTCTTGTAACAGGATTATATTCAATTTTACTCTAACTACTAGAAAAAAGATTAAATGTTAAACTTTCTTCATTTATTTTTTTTTTTACTTTATTTTGTTTTTTCTTGTTATAGTTATTTTAAAAGTCTGTAAATGTCTATAATAAATTTGTCTGTAAAATGCTGTTATACTTTTTAAAAATAAATTTTCTTTTAATTTTACATTGAAATGGGAAAAAATTCAAGATTTTTAAGATTGTACATAGAAAAAATAGTTAGTGAAATATTGAATATCCTGGAATAAATATATCATATCAATAACAATCAATTTAGAAACCGAATTACGGCAATTTGACTTTGATTCTTTTGAAAAAGAAAGTTTTTCTTAATGATTCTTTTAATGAGAATAATATCAGTAACTATATTTGGCTTAAGAGTCACTCTTGTGCCTCTTTATATCAGAATACACAGAATCCCCAGAATACTATATCTGAAATTTCCGTGGATTTAAGTTCTAGGTACAGCAGTATATTTTCTACAACTTCTGAAAAATATGCAGATGTTTTCTGGTAGCAACGATAGTATAATATTAATCCAATTATCCTAATTTTAGTTATTGTTATTAATCTAGTATATATCGATATCATGATAAGAGACTTTATTGGAAGCATTTAGATGTCACGTTTCCTTATCATATCACTCTTAATATTTATATTAACTATATATATTAAAAAAAAGCTATAGAAGAATTCATTATTTATAAAATGATTATGTTCATTATTAAGTCATGCTTTATTTATAATCATATATATTTTTATCTTGTAAATTTTTTAATCAAAAAATTATATTATTCAGAATCCAACATTTCTATTATTTTTTTAATTGCATATCAATATAATTTTAGTTTAAACTGCAATTTATTTCAACTTATAATTACGGTAATTATAATAAAGCAAAAAATTCAATTAAATTTTAACATATTAGAAAATATATCTATATTTTAAATTAATTATAATGATCTCTTCCATTTTTTTTCATAATATTTAAAACAAAAACTTTTAATAAAAAATAAATAAATAAGTTTATAATTGAAAAACTTTTTATATAAATTCATTTATCTAAACAGATATTCTTTAATGACACAGTGAGTTTTCTAGCAGTATATTTTGCCATTATTCGGAATTGTTACAATAGTTGAAGTACAGCAGATTACTATATATGTTCACAAAAATTCTCTCTTTCTTAAATTTTTGAAAGGGGAAAAATTTTTTTTTACTTTAAATCTAGAATAAAAAATATCGAATTAAATCTAAGTAAAGGAATTTTTATCGTTTATTAAATATCAAAATACTGTACGCTAATTTAAGTTAAATATAGATGGATAATATTTAATATTTTTTCCAATTTATATAACTCTACCATTATCTTTGGAGAAAAAAAATCCTAATACAACACATTGACTGATAACATTGTCGGAGATCGCTACGTTCAATACAAACATGGCAATCCCTGCCATTTCCGATCAATTAGCAAACAACTTCGATTATTTTGCTCTTATTCTAGATACTGGATTTGTGCTGACTGAATTTCCATTCCGTCAGTTACAGCGAAATTTCCTTTGTGCAATTTCGTGCACTTTTCTATCCTTTAACTCGTTATTTGAATAATGTTTTTGTAGAGACTCGAAACAATGGAAAATTTTCTTCCAATTTTTTTATAATATCTAGTAACTATATTCGTTAATAAAATTCAAATCGGAAAAACTAATAGAATTCCTTTTATAAATCACGGGAAAAATTATGCGAAGAGAAAGGATTAAACAAAATCCTTATGTATCTAACGATTCGCTTTTTTTCTACGATAGTATACATCAAAACTTGTTTAGAATCTCCAATATAATCATCCATCTTTAGATACACGAATATCCAAAGAAATAGTAGAATACAGTATAAAGAAATAGGGATCAGTACATTAGAATCTCCAATATAATCATCCATCTTTAGATACACGAATATCCAAAGAAATAGTAGAATATAGTATAAAGAAATAGGGATCAGTACATTAGTTAGCATCATCGATGGTTAGCATATAACAAAGATTTTTTTTTTTTTTAATTTTTCTATTTTAATTGCATCTATTAGCCAATCGAGTAATATGTGGCATGTCTGAATTTAAAAATATAATTTAAAAAATTTTTTTATTTGTTTATACAATTGAAATGTGAAAAATATATATATATAATTATATATAAATTATTTATCCTAGTTATTTGTGTGGCCAACAGATGGCGGAACAAAAAAAATTAATTCAGTCGATATTAATTAACTGTAACTTTTAAATACGTATACAGCATTGTATATGTAGAAAAATGAACTTATTAATTTTAATTTTTAACACTAATAAAAACTTATAAAAATAATAACAATTTTGTGTAATTATGGAGACTACGAATTCATTGTACAATTTATAATAGCTTATTTATATACCAATACCCGCATTAATGTAATACTAAAGATTAAAAAGATATACATAATTAATATTAATTTTACTAATGTTTACTTCTTAATAAATAATTAATAAATTCTTTCTAGTAATTAAACGTAAAAGTATATGATTTTATTTTAAACAATATCGAAACCGAAAATTAAATGAGAAATTTCACTAGTCAACAAAAAGGTAAATTCCAACTGGCTTCTGCTATGAATAAATTTAGTAATGATGATGACTTTACGAATAGAGAAACTAGAAATGTCACTTCGAAATACTTGTGTGCATACTTTTTTTTTTCAAATAAACTTTCCACTTTGCTTATTTTATAGGCAACAAATTGTATTAATTATATATCCGAAAACCGGGTTACAAAGAAACTTTATGTACAAATAAGTTTTTTATTTAAATTTTTGGCAAACATTATTATGCTGTAAAAGGCAGAAATGTTTAGGTGTGACTCAAAAATGACCTCTGAGCCAAGGTCACAAGTAGGTATAATTTATGAGTTGTTAAATGAGAAAAAAACTTTTTTAGACGTATATTTATTCTGACAATATTATTATGTTTAATTTTAGCCTTTTTAAAAATTAAATAGCATTCCAGTAAAATTTGTAACAATTACTGAAACAATTTTCTAGTTTAAAGTGTTATATTCTGATGATATTTTGAATTTTGAAGGAAAACTGATTAAAATGTATCACTTGGTTACAAAGTGTGCTTTACTAGTTTAAAGTGTTATATTCTGATGATATTTTGAATTTTGAAGGAAAACTGATTAAAATGAATTAGTATCACTTGGTTACAAAGTGTGCTTTCCAAAGTTTAACAGAGATCTGTCGAATTTTATTAATTAAGTAACCTGATTACTTCATTTTAAGTAAATTAAATTAAATTTTCTTTTTTCGAAAATATAAACAGTATTTAGCATATTGAGAAAACGAAATTTGAATCGTCAAACTAACGAGCTATTCTAAAATTTTGCAATCAAATTATACTAATTTAGAACTTGATGATCTTGGTAGTTTAGTTTATGACTTACTGGTTAGTTATCTAATAATGTCAAGGTTTCGTTTTACGAATTAAAAAAAAAAAAACAAATATTGGTCCAAAGATTTTTATCGAAACAGAAACGAAGTTTACGGTAAAATTGCAGATGCAGACTACGTTCGTATTTTGCAGAGATAATCAAAGTTCAATAACTGGATTATAGTATTTATCATTTACAGCAAACAAACATTCGTATATAAAATGCATATATAATATTGTCAACATGTTAAATATCTGGAAAGTTTTACTTTTCGCGTTTTTCGTCATTCAAAATTAAAAAAAAAAAAAATTTTCTCGTTCAACTTAATGATTTCTGGAAAATTTCTCTTCCCATTAAGTTAAAATTACTTCTGATAATTTTAATTATTCTAGAGTCAAAAATTTTGATTAAAACTCTAATTATTCTTATTATGTAAATGTGGACATCTTTGAAATTCGATTTTCTTTTCTTTAATTGCTGCGATAAAGTGGCAAAGATAGCCATGTCTATAATAACTTCCTATATTATGAATGCAAATCACAATCTAGCAAAAATAAATAAAAATTAAACCCACGATAATGTGTTTTAACTATACTGATCATCTCTATTATTCTAATTGTTATACTTTTCACCCACAGCGGGCTTAAAAACATCACTTGTCAGCAAAAGTATAAATGCTATATATACTGAAAACTATAAGTTATAATTCCCGTACATCTTGACATTGGCACACATAAGCGGCGAACTTCTAATTACATACGAGTTTATAATTGGAACAACATCAGCATATATCCGGTTGGGATAATGTTTTTATAAACAGAGAAACTACTCACCATCGTTCGTTTCGGGTATGTTAGCGGTGTGACGTCTCCTCAGTTGTAGTTTGGGTAGATACATTTTACCTTGCAGCTTAGCGAGTGCTAAACGAGGAGATCTGGGCGACCCCATAGGGCTGCTCTGACGGGGCGAATGCTGGTTCATCACTTCTTTTGCTAGCTGAACGTAGCGAGGTGGATAATCCTATCATGGCGCCATCCCCGCTAAAAAAGCAAAGAACGACTTACGCTTCACTTCACCTAACAAACCGATTGATTACAAACCCAAGTAACTCCCCCGCTAGGAAAAGCAGTCTTTGGGCTTTATGCCAGTGGGGAGACGTCACATGACGAAGGAACAACTTTTAGTCATTGGAGATTGGTCGGTTTAGATACACCACACCAACACTGCCTACTTCAAATTTAAAACATTTTTGTTTCTGATGTTTTCGAGCTTAAAAACTTTTCTTTCGTTTCAGAGCTGTTTCAGCTTTCCTTCTAATATTATTTATATCGCTTACAATGATAAAATACATCGATAATTCGAAAAAATAAATTCTTTCGATATTTATCCAGAAAAGTTTGGCTTCTATCCAGTCGAAAATACGATTTGTGAATATACATTTATAGAAACCTATCGCTAAAGGGACTAACTTTCGTTTCGAAAAAATAAAAAATAAAATGTATAAACTCAGAACGATTTAATAATTAAAATTACAGACATTATATATATGATCAATGTCACGTCGCAGCATCTACGTCTATCATCTGTGACGTCATGCTTAAATAAAAACAATGAAAAATTAATGGAAGTATGACATCATAGAATAAATTGAAAAGTCTTGCACGTGTGTTACGTCATCTTGAGTGTTTATTATTATTATAATTATACAATATCTGGCGAGTGTCACTAAAAAGTAACAAACTCTAATCGCGGGTGACAATAGAAAATTAATAATAAATTAATAAATGCTATATATTAATTTAAAAAAATTTTAAATCACTTACTTGCTGGAACACCCGACGAGCTACCCAATTTCTGTAAATAAAAATAAAAGATAAATAAATAAAGAATAATAAAATATTAAAATAAGTAAATTTAAAAAATTTATTTTCTACGTTTGTGTTAGAAATCTTTATTATTTGTTTTTTTCTATTATTCAAAATTTTCATTTTTTATTATTTCTTATATTTTTTGAAGTTTTTTTCTTTCTAGTGTTTCGATTCTAGATAAATTATCATCAAAAGAACACAATTTTGTTGCGTTTATAAAAACTTTCTAATCTTAAGGCTGTTGCTTAGCAACTTATTATATGACATCTCAAGGTTAAAATATGAAATTCAAGGTCAGCCCGCAGACGATCTTAGAAAAAAAGGTTTAGACGAATTTTAAAAAAGAGATCGAAACGAAAATCTGTTGTCATTTTTTAAATTTCCACACATTATACAAAATAATACGAATTTTGCGTCCAAAAATCGCACTATTTATTTATTTTTTTTGAGGAGAGTTATCCGTTTGACACGCAGGTGGAAAGCATTTAATGCCAGAATGCAAAATGGTAAAATGTCTTTATCATCAATATTTATATAGTATTCTGTTTATTTTTTTAATTATTTTTTTATTTAATACTTATCGTCATCGATTAAAGAAGCGTGAAAAGAAATTAAAATTAACATGATCTGCGAATCACAGTACTGCATATATTATACTTTGAAGTATGTACACGGTAGTGTACTTTTCTGTTGTTTTATTTTTCCTCTTTATACTTATAACTGATGTATGAAGATAAATAATTCAAACAAATTTGATTCTAGACAGCTGAAAATTTTCAATGATGAAGATTATGGTTTTCCAAATCCATTCTAGATCATTATAAGAAAAACTCGACAAAATAAGAGAGTTTACTTTCCTGTCAACATGAAAAAATGGACTCTACGATAATGAAAGGCACTATATTAATGCCAAGAAAACAAATTGTATAAAAACAAACTTTGCTCTATATATAAATTAAGTTACATATCTACGAAACTTCAACTAAATAGTTTTATAACTTATGATTTATATTAAAAATTTTATATATTATATTAATAATTAAAACTTTAACCATTTAATGCGATTTAATAAAACTTAATTTTGCAATCATTTTATGGCGAAAAAGAAATCCTTCCAATAATCAAAACATTATAATACAGTAACCTTGAAAAGTAACTCTTTAGTCCCGTTTTCATAACTTATTTTTAATGAACAAAATTTTACTCTGAAACAATTTCACGGTTCATTTTCCCCCATACTTCATCCTTTATTAGATTTTGTTAAGTAATTCCTTTCTGCTGTAGCTTAAGAAATAAATTAGATTAACGTTTCAAAACAAAATAGCTTAGCCATTAAAACGAAAAGAAAATAATAAAATAGCTTAAAAATATCTAAATATATTATTTAATTCTCTGTAATAAATTTAAAGGAATTTTTTTAAGATACAATTTATTTATTCCAAAAACTGATGGTGAATTATTAAATAAAAAAGAAGATGTATTATTTTTCTTAATCTAATTGTCTGTATTATATAATTACTCAGCAAGAGTTCTGTTTTAGGAATTCTAGTACAGTTCTCTAGTTTATACAATAATAATACAGTATTAAAAGATCTGTTTTTACAATTTATCACAGTAGAATGCCCATAGCTGTGTTGTTTCTATAATAAATAACCGAGTTAATATGTCAAATTATATGCATTTTTATTAATAAATTCAAAATTAAGTTTTAAGAGAACATCAAGACTAAAATTTATTATAAATTATTATTATGCTATTAAATACATTAAATAAAATCGAACACAGTATTTTGTTTTTTCTATATGTTATGCTTGATTTATTTAATATAAATTAATAATAATAGTGGAGTATATTTAAAACTAAATCTAAATATTTTTATTTATTGAAAGTTTTCAGATGGAACCAAAAGAATGAAAACTGAATTTTGATATTAAATTTACATGGAAAATGTTTCACAGTATAGTTAACTAATTCAAATAACAATTTAAAATATTTCTAAAACATAACCATGTATTATTTGTAGTATATGATACATATTTATAACTTATGTCATGAATATATATTCATGACATAAGTTCATGGTTTGATTTTGTCTCAACCATTACGTGACGCTCTGTATGTATACTATATACAGTATATATATACGTGTACCATTACGTTACTCTGTATGTGTACTGTTTCAACCATTACGTGAATATATACTGCATTTACACGTAATGGTTGAAACAGTATACATACAGAGTTTACGTAATGGTTGAGACAAAATCAAACCGTGATCTCCTTAAATCTAAATAATGAAAAAGTTCTTATAAACATAGGCCCAAAAATACTGCACTTTTTAGAGAAATATGCACATTTTATAGCACTGTAGTGCTTTGTCAAAGATCATAAATAAATCAATAAAAAGGAAATATGTTTGATCAGTAAAATAATTTAAAAGAAAATAATAAAATTGGCAATGCAGTTAAACATTTTCTTATGTTTTTCCATCTTGGACTATGATGTCTATTTTTTTTTTTTTTATTATTATTTAATTGCAATAATTATATACGTTTCCTTTATGACCTTTGAAAAAATACTATTATAATAATATTGTACATATAATTACTGTGCATATTTCTCTTAAATGCGGCGGTTTCGGGCCTATTTTTATAAGAACTTTTTCATTATTTTGATGCAAGAAATTTGAGGTTTGATTTTATCTCAACCATTATGGGACACACCCTAGTATAATAATGTTAATATAATTCTAACATATTCTTATTGTTGACACATTAACATTTATGTATTCATAAAAATCGATTAATATAAAATTATACAAAATTAATAATTTTATGCTTTTATATAGTATTTCCTTATTTAAATAATTTATCATAATTATTGTTTAAAATAATTTAATAGAAATGATTATCATCATAAAAGTATTTTTTACAATTTCGATAAACTTAACTTGAAAAATTTATCACAATATCAAAAAAACATGCTTATGTTAAAACACTTTCAGAATTCCCAATCGTCTTAGCCCCACCGTGACGTCACTTCCACTGTTATCCAGCCCCGTGACGTCATAGTCCCTGCGTGTATACTTCCCTGCTAAACCCTGTGACGTCACGTGACAAAATGATTGTCACGTGACGTCACAGGGTTTAGCATGATTGTTCCGTGATTGTTCCGGACAAAATGATTGTTCCGTGACAAAATGTTCACGGACAAAACGATTGTTCCGTGACATCACTTCCACCTCTATATTCATACCTCTAAAAGGTACACTTAATACTTACAATGTTCTACAAAAATTGTTCAGAGTGACTCCCATTGTTATCTATATATTTATAACAGTATTCATTCACTGATTTGCAAATTCTGTCATTAAGGCCACCATTAATATCAAAAATATTTTCAAACTGGTTTACAATCATTTTGTTTAAATGTTGTGGGTTTCTTGGTTTCATAGTAAATTGGATACTGAACCTATTTCTTCGAACCTTTTATTTAATGTGTAAATAACGTGTCTACATGGTGGCTGAGTATCTGTGAATTGTTGAAAGAAACCATCCTCTGCAGCTGCATAATATCGATCAAATTACCATCACTTCTTCAAAATAAACACACGCTGTTCAGTGAAAAGTTTTTCTGTTCGTTTTGTGCTCTTGGAACAAAAAAAATTAACAATGAATCCAAGCAGGTAACTAGTTTTCTTCTCCTATTAGTCCCTAAAACATGTTTCCCCACTTTTTCACAAATTTGCGCATCTGAAACAAAACTGATAATAATAATAATACATCAATTAACTGACTTATGCCGCAAACTGTACTAAGAAATTAGGATATTTGTTATAATTTAGAAGCGACTATTGTAAATTGGTTGATTATTTAAGAGAGTAAAGCAATATGGCAAAGTATTGGTACTAAATTGTAATAATATCTTACATTTCTCACATTAAGATTTGATGAAGCAAGCATTCTTTTCAGCCATTCTATACTGGCCAGAAAAATTTCCTTCAAATACAAATATTATCTACATCATAATAAATAAATAAATTTTACTGGATTTAGTTTGTTACAATCTGAAAAATGATTTTAAAACAGAAGGAAATAGTCTATAATATAATTGATTATAACAATTTTTTTCTGTTTTTCCATTTGCAAAATTTGCATCGGACTTTGAACTTTTGTCTTATTTCTATATTTAATTTTAAACTTTATACGTTCCAATTATGATAATAAATATGCAATTTTTTTATCCATTAGAATATCGTAAGCTGAACTGAGATTAGTGATTATTTTAATTTTCGGGAATATTGAAAAATTTCTCCTAAAAAATAAGATAATCTTTTCTGTATTATTTTTCAAAAATTCATTCGGGACGTAATTTAATATTTTATAAAATAAGAAGATTATTTTCTGAATAAAATTATAAAAGAAACATTATTACAATATTTCTCATTATTTTTGATCAGCCACTGAAATTTTATGTTCAGTCAATGCATAACAGTACATTAGTTATAAAATACAAAGCATAGAACAAAAAATAAATGTCTTTTTTATTTTTATTTCAACCTTTCTTCTGTAAACATGCTTTTCATCTCAAAAAGTTGTTATTTTGAACATGAAAGGACGTTTATAGAACTTCCTCTTATTGTTGGAAACAAAAAATACAAAAGAACTTAAAATAGAAAAAGCTTATAGTTACGAACCACTCTTATCTGTACAATAATAAAAACAGTTAAATTTCTAACTGCTACTTGTATAATAAAAATTATTTGTAGATATCATTATTTTATTAATTGTGTATTATTATTTAACATTTATTGATCTACACAAATTAAATGCATTTAAAAATAAGATTAATTATTGAATAATAATTCTTTCAATAATCGGTATTAGTTTAGAATAGCGAAACGACAGAAAATGCCTGGATTGAAAGATGACTATAAGCTGATTAATGTTTCCTAAATGAAATATATAATATCTATCTGCTGCAGTATCCGAGATATACGTTAGAGAATTAAGAATTCGTACCTCATGATAAATGATTAAAAGTGAGATTTAACAATTCTGATGTATTAAAGTTCATTCCAGAAACTATATTTCGGCTTTTAAGACAACTTTTCAAAATGGCGGTGCGTACCAGTTTAAGATATTATATTCACGCACAGTTTTCGAAGAAATCGTTATCTGATCATTAAGTAAACAACATATCCTCCGTTTACTTTCAGTTTACTTGCAGACCAATATCTTCAATTTTGCTATTATTTCTGAAAATTGTATATGTATGAAATCAAGCCCAAGGCTTGATTTCATACATATATAATTTTCAACAACCTGAAGTTAATTATTAGTCTTCTAATAATTAACTTTAGGTTAATTATTACTAACTCTGGCTGTCGAAAAACTCGATCTCATACAAACAATTTTTACAATCGACTGCAAAACTAAAGCTTTTGGCCAATTGAGCGTGAGTTGCTAGAAATAAATGATCTTAATGAACTGTCACTTAACGATCTTTTCAAAAAAAAAACTAAGTGTGAATGAGTACCTTTAGGAATAGAATGCAGTAAGTGCTTTTTTATATCAGAATTTTATCGCTCACTTTCTCGTCTCTTGCATTAACTAAAAGTATGTAGCATTTAAAAAGATATTTATCAGCTTATGTATTCAGCTTTCCATCATCTTTCGATCGCTGCGATTTCTGTTGTCTCCTCGATATTCTGGATTTTTACCGATAAAAATCATTACTAACACACAGTCCAGCAAAAAATGCTAGGATAAAATTAAACCAAAATTACATTGAAAAGAATTTATATTTATTCACTTTTTATTGTGTAATATTTAGTTAAATATTATTTAATTAAATATTATTTAGTTAAATATTACACAATAAAACGTTCGTTAAATTACTTATTAAATTCAAAAAATATTAATAAACGTTAATTAAAATTTCTAATAAACTATATTAAGAGTATATATCTTATAAAGTTATTTTTTTGATAAACTTGTTCTTTTTTTATTTTTGTAACTTTTCTATTTTTATGTCTTGTTTACTTTATATAGGCTATTTACAATTTAACTAAAACGAAAACAGGCTTTTAAGATTAAAGAAATATTGTAAATATATAAAGTAAACAAGACATAAAAATAGATTTCTGTAATCTTAAAAGCCTGTTTACGTTTTGGTTATTAAAATTAATTACAATATAATATAATATTAATAATATTAAATTAAAATAATAATTAAGGTACAGGTAACTCTCGTACAACACGGTGGATAGGTTCCTAAAAAACGCCGTGTTATATGAAACCGTGTTAAATGAGAGCTAGAACCAAGACAAAAATAGGGTTATGTTCCAAAACCAATTAAAAACAAATAACTTTCCTTAATTCCACATAAGAAACTTAATTTTTATTAAGAATATGAATAGCACGAAACATAAAGAAAGAAAATAGATATAGCCTACTTAAGACCTCCAAAAAACAAAAAAAAAAAAAAACTATGCGTAAAACAAAAAAGAAAGAAATAAGTATGCAGCCTCTATAATATTCATAAAAGCCTGTTTACGTTTTGGTTATTAAAATTAATTACAATATAATATAATATTAATAATATTAAATTAAAATAATAATTAAGGTACAGGTAACTCTCGTACAACACGGTGGATAGGTTCCTAAAAAACGCCGTGTTATATGAAACCGTGTTAAATGAGAGCTAGAACCAAGACAAAAATAGGGTTATGTTCCAAAACCAATTAAAAACAAATAACTTTCCTTAATTCCACATAAGAAACTTAATTTTTATTAAGAATATGAATAGCACGAAACATAAAGAAAGAAAATAGATATAGCCTACTTAAGACCTCCAAAAAACAAAAAAAAAAAAAAACTATGCGTAAAACAAAAAAGAAAGAAATAAGTATGCAGCCTCTATAATATTCATTTAATAATTATATCTTTTTTTTCTGCATTTAAAGTTTGTGTATCTTTTGCTCTCTTTACAAAATCTGTAATCTAATCCATACAATCCACTACAAAACAATCGTTCCTTAACATATCCAAATCCCAATTTATGAATAAAAAATTTTTTTTTTCTATTTCATAATCCTCTATTGAAAAATAAAACCTTACTTTTTATCCAAGTATTGAATGTTTGGAACAAAAAATATTCAATTGTTGACAATTAACACAAATTGAAATCGAAATCGAAAATAGACTGCATATCATCCCTCTCATGGAAAAACTAGCGAAATAGCATTTATGATTAATTTTAGCCAAGTATTTCTTATTGATTATATTTTATGTGTGTACTATGTATCCATGGTGTGGATTTACAAAAATTAATGAAAATGTTGTGTGTAGGAGAGTAAATGCAATTTTTGTGTTGCGGAAATACCGTGTTATATGAGGGTTTCTGCAGTTTTCTAATCGGGCTAGAGCAAATCGTGTTATACGAAGGCTACCTGTAATAAGCTGTTTTTTATATTAGCTTCATAATTTTTTTCCTCCAAACAAGATTATAAAAAAATATTATTAAGATAACAAACTATTATTTGAATTAATTTTTGATTTAGGCTTATTATTTTTTATATATTTTTACCATATTCATGATAATGAAATTTTCGGTTTAGAGCAGTAATGAATCAAAATTAAATTAAAAAAAAAAGAATTATATAATTTCAGTTGTTTAATATCTATTATGAAGAAGAAAATTCTTATATATTAAAATTAAATAATTAGTCCAAATATGTGAACTTTGAATTTATTATTATTATTATTATTTTGGATATTTTTATTGTAAACTGATACTTTCTATGATTAATTAAGTTTTTTTCTTTGATTTTTGTTAATAGGATTCTAGAGGATTATTTTCTGATTTTTTTCCTTTTTGTAAAAGCTATTAGTAAATACATAAATCGATTTTAATAATTGACTAATATTATTAATAAAATTTTATTGAAATTCATTTAAATATCTTCATGAAATATTATAATTTAAAATGTTCTGAAAAATCATAATCCATAAATATATGCAATAATGTTGCACTATATAATAAATATTCTTTCAAGTTTAGAATAATACTATTTTTCTATATGTTATGCTTGATTTATTTAATATAAATTAATAATAATAGTGGAGTATATTTAAAACTAAATCTAAATATTTTTATTTATTGAAAGTTTTCAGATGGAACCAAAAGAATGAAAACTGAATTTTGATATTAAATTTACATGGAAAATGTTTCACAGTATAGTTAACTAATTCAAATAACAATTTAAAATATTTCTAAAACATAACCATGTATTATTTGTAGTATATGATACATATTTATAACTTATGTCATGAATATATATTCATGACATAAGTTCATGGTCTGTTGATAGACACATCATTTCAGGTGATTTATTTATTTATGTCGTTATTTAAATTTAAAATGTAGATAGGCTACTATTTACATGAAGGTACAATTCCTATTGGCTTCCTTTATAAGGGAGCGATTACTTTGGCTACCGTTATAATTTTATTTTATAATGTAACCTTATAACGGGAAGCTTCCGTTATGCTTAGGACGTTATGGGAGCTGTAAGATTATAACAGGTCTTTTTATAACGGAAAATACCATTGCGCAAACTCGCTAAAATTTAATTACCTAGTTCCATTAAATATACCAAATTGTTTGACGTGTTGCATCTGAACGAATAATCGAAACTTAAAAACATTCTTTCTTTCCAAATAAACAGTACAGATGAATTTCGAAACAACGGACTAATTGGGGAAAGAGGTCCGTTGATGTGAATTGTCCGTTGTTTCGAGGTGTTGTTTTTCGCGGTATAAAACCGTAGTACAGATGAACTTATATTACTTTTAGGCACTTTCATATATTTACACTTATGCACAACACCTTTTTTATTTTTGCTTGGGCCAACATCAAACTTAACTGCAAAGTCTTTGAGCTTTTCTTTACACTTTTTATATCATTAAGCCGGATTTTCGGTCTGCTACGCCGAAATTCTATTCGGACCATCTAAAACTTTGTTCGTTGCTTCCGGAATCCGTTGTTTTGGGGTCCGTTGATTCGAAGTTCAACTGTAATTAAAATTTTTCGATTTTTTTTGGGAAAAATGAAGATATATTTTCATACCCTTAATGTAATAAAATTAAGTCTGTTAAAATATAACAGAACTTTAATATTTTTTTGGGAAAAATGAAGATATATTTTCATACCCTTAATGTAATAAAATTAAGTCTATTAAAATAGAACTTTAAATATATTTTAAAAAAATTGTGTAGATCGTATTATCAATTGTTTCAAAATAATTTTTATTTAAGTTATTTTAAACAGCAAGTTTGAAAATTGGAGATGTAAATATGTCAATTAAATATGCATTTATCGTATTATAGTTAAGACGGAATGAAGAGAGAGCAAACATTCAACTCAAACTTTATTAAATGAGAAGTTCGTTACAGATGAAAATGATTTATACATTAACCCCTGACTTACAACGATTTAAATCATATTATGAAGAATTTTAGAATAAATTCAATTAAATGTGTATGTTTGTTTGTATTGTAATAAATATCTTTACTTAATTTATAGAAAACGATAACATATTTATTGAATATGCCTTTATTCATGTAAATTTTAATTAAGATGTAAATACAATGAATGCATTGAGACTCAATTTTTATTTTTTTAATTCCAAGGAAAATGCATTTCGTTTTCCACCCCACGGACTAAAGTATCTTTTTTTATTCCAATTGTTAAAGTTTCTTTTACCTCCCCAGGGAGTAAAATCTCTTCGGTCAACCAGAGTATTCATACTTCTTTTACCACCCCATGGAGTAAATTGACGTTTCTGAAATTCCATTCTATCTGAAGAAATATCTCTTTTACCACCCCATGGAGTAAATTTACGCTTGAGAAAATCTTCGGTTATAATTTCGGGATTATCTTCAAATTCCATGTCCGAATTCGGTGGTAAAGAATCCTGATAAAGTTGATCGTTTAATTCAACTAATCTACCCAATATGGCGATTAATACAAACACCATGATAAAGCAGTTGTTCTTAACCATCGTCTGAAAAAAATATACACATATATAAGCCTGGAAATATGATCCTCTACATAAAATATTAACTGTTAAAAATAATTTTATTATTATGTCATATAAGTTTCAAGTAAATTTATATTTTTTGGTATCAATAAATCAGTAAGTGATTACAGTTACATATTTATAAAATTTCATATCTTTTGTGTTGAATAAGTTGAAGAGAACTCTTTTAATAGCCGAAAATATTTTGTAAACTGATTAATGATATTTACTAAAAAATTAATGCATTTTTCTTCTACAGAATCATTTAAAAATTATTATTTGAAAAATCTGTAGGTTATTTATAGATAATTTAGCAATTTCATTTTGATCTACAGTTTATTTCATCAACTATAAAATAATTAGTAACAAAAATTCTTACATTTTAAAAATCAAAACATAAGGAAGGTAATTTTTTTGTATTATTTAAACATATAAATAATTCTTAAAAGAAATTTTCGAATTCTAATATAAGCCAGAATAAATGCAAATTTCTGAATAAAATACAGCATATAAGATTTTATTTATTGTTGGATAAATCAACAACATAAATTGTGAGAAAGAAATAATTACTGTATTTTATTAACTAACAATACCAAAATTACTTTCCTTTATCGATATTCGTTTAATGATGATAAATTATTATTATTATTATTATTATTCAGATAAATTTAATAATTACTTATAATTTTAATATTAAAAAATGAGATTTTGATCTAGTTTTTTAGTCAGCACTGATAGTATAATTATTTTCTGACCAAGGATGACTATTACAGTTTTCATGCTGAAAAATCTAAAATTACATCGATTATATTATGCTTAAAATCCACTAATATAATACTTTATGCCTTTCAATTTTCATATAAATATTTTCAAAAAATAAGAATAAAATGAATGATAAAACGAAAAAAACTGAATACAGTTGTTACTATAGGATGTATCTGATGTTTATTTTTATGATATTGATGCTGTAGTAACCACAATATCCACAAATCTATATATCTTATCTTTTTTTATTGAGAATTCCATTATATATAAAATTATAACAACAAAAAAATATATACATTATATTCGCTAGATTTAATGTTATAAAATAATTAATAATAAAATTTTATAAATGCCACAGAATTTTAAAAATGGAAAAGAAGAGCATACAATTAATTAAATTTTCTATAAATATATACTAAGTAAGTGATAGTAATAATATGCTACCTGTCAGGTTCGTTAACATTAATATCACTTTAACATTTCCTTGTTTCTAATTGCAGAATTACCAGATGCTATGTAAATCATAATCTCTTACATGGAGTGATCTATTATATCTAATAGAATATATTATATGAAACGAGTAAAGCAAACTATTATTAGCGTTACTGACTAGATGTTAATAATTTCACAAAATTTAAACTCTAATTGAATTATTTCTAACGAGTTGATAACTGTTTAGTTTTAATTAACTTATACGAAGTTACTACGAAATGACAACTAACATTTTAAAAAGAAAATAAATTGCGTATCTTATATTTTTAAAAAAAAGTTCGTATCCGATTTATTTTCCAATAAATTTAATAACTGTTTAGTTTTAATTAACTTATACGAAGTTACTACGAAATGACAACTAACATTTTACAAAAGAAAATAAATTGCGTATCTTATATTTTAAAAAAAAAGTTCATATCCGATTTATTTTCCAATAAATTTATTATATATATGTAAATTTAATAAAATTGAAGAAAGCAAAAATTTTAATGATTTTATGTTTAGCCTTTTAGTGTAAATTATCAATTTTAATCGAAATATGGACCATACAACTTAATTATTTCTGTTTGGAATTTAGTTTCAAGTTCGTAATTTTCTGTTAGGATAATTAGTAATGAAATCTTTAATCGTAAATTTTTGATGATAATGTACTGTACCTATTCGGATATTTAATAATGACCGTTAATTAAATTATAATATTGTTTCTTCGACCTTATGTATAGCATTATAATTTGTGTTTTACAAATTGAAAATTAAATATATTAAATGTATAAATATTTTAAAAAAATCATTAAATTATCACATATTTTATGTAGTATAACAGAATTTTGAAATGTTAATAATACATATATCAAAAGTTTCCAATTATTGTATTTTTTCTAAAAATTTTGTGCAAAAAATAAAGTTAAAATAAATAACTGTAAAAATATTAAAGGTTAAGAATTATTGCATTTATGTGGCAATAATTTGATATTATTCGGATGTATTTTGTAGGTTTACTTGTTAATCTTGAAATATAACCGATGAGATATTTATCAATAATAATAAATAAGAAAACATAAAATTTATACAGAAGTGGATTCAAATCACTATAATTTCAATGAATTAATAGCTTATGGAGTTAATTCTTTCAGGATAATATTAATTTTAACAATTTAATTTTGTAAATTTTCAATAAAAATTTATATTGTTTCGAAATTTTATTATTGATAAAGATTTGTATGAAGCGAAAAATTTCATTAATGAATAAAAAGTATGAAGTTTTTTTTATTTATTAAAAACATTTTAACTTGTTAATCTTGAAATATAACCGATGAGATATTTATCAATAATAATAAATAAGAAAACAAAATTTATACAGAAGTGGATTCAAATCACTATAATTTCAATAAATTAATAGCTTATGGAGTTAAAATTAATATTATCCTGAAAGAATTAAAAGTAATAGATAAATTAAAATTATAAATAATAAATTTTTGATATATGAAATTAAAGGTCATATATAGTAATGTAAACATCAAATCACATGTTTATATGCTGTATACATATATATTAAATCCAAATAAAAATTAATAATTGGATATATAAGCATCAATATAATTCGAATAAGAGGAAAAAAAGATATTGTTTGTTCATATAAAGGATTTAACATTATATTTATTTCTTCACTCTGAAGAAAAATAATTTTTATCTTTTAATATTTTCTCGTGATAAAAAGAGTTAGTATCTTATATCTTTAGATATATTTAAATATGAAATATTTATTCGACACTTATATGCTGCTTTCATACATTATTCATCCGGTAAATATGTGTATAAAAACTTTTTCATAATATAGATATACTTGTTTAAACTTTGACATTTATAAGACCGGGTTTGTTTCCCTGAAATATTTTTCACAGTTTTTACACTTTGAAAATTATCGTAAAATATATGAATTATTCCATTTTTATGAATATTATCATAAAAGTGAATACGAATATCATCGTAAAATAGGAAACGACTTGCATTTAAACTGAATTAATGATACACTATGCTTAAATTTCGATCTAAGACAGAAGTTTTTCTTATAAGTACTAAAATATTTAAGTACACAAATGCAAGCATTTTACATTTTCATTGCAGAAAATATGCAAAATAATTCTAAGGAATTATACTGTACTTTTTATTCTATACTTCTCATCACAAACTTTTTGATATCTTAAATCACTATACTATACTGGATATTAAATATACATAAGTTTTATGTTGTAATCTGTCAATTTTTCCATTGCAACACTTTTTATACTTCTACAATAAAACTTCCTAATGGCTAAATAATAATTTTTATTATTTATATTAATATCAGAGCAGAATTCACAGTTTTAATACATATCTTCAAATAATAAATAATCTTTTATAATTCATAAATAAAAACGGGAATATTTTTTTATTACTTAGACTGTCATTTTTATTATGATTTATTTATTATTTTAATTAAATATTATTAGATTTATATAATCAAAACTTTTTCAACTTCAATTTCATTTAATTAGTTTTCTTTCGAATTATACAATAATATTTAATAAACTTAAATCTTATATAAGCTCATTAAATTAAATTGATAAAGTCTGCTTTGCATCCAAATAAGAATTCTGAGAAATCAACAAATGAAATACTTTCAAATATTTTCTTTATTTTAATCTCATTATAGGAAATTAAATTAAAAATTTGAAGTAATAATTTATATTTATTTTCTAGATATTAAAAAAAAATTATATTTTATAAACTTTAGCGATTTCTGTTTTCAAAAATAATTACTCACTTTTTAATATTTTAATATAATTTCAGTATTATTTTCTTCATAATGATTTTGTGATTAATAAAAATGAAAGTTTAATTTTGCTTATGCATTTTGGAAAAAAGTGGGATTTTAATTTTATAGTAATTTTTATAATAAAAATTATATTAATTTAGATTTCTCTCTCAGTTTTTATTCATCTATATATTTGTTTTCATGGCTATTTATTAAATTATTCTGTCAGTATGATTACATGAGTTATGATGAGTCAGAAAAAAAAGAAAAAACATTGGTTGCCTGTTTTCTTTACAACTGACGAGAAAATCGTTTAAATGGGTAAACTTTGATAAAGTTTCATAAAATTTTTACTTTTAGTTTTTACTTTCTTAGTTATACACGAAAGAGTAATTAAAGAATATAATCCATAAGAATCATTGAGATAGCAATTAAAACTTTCTTTATAAAAAAAAACTAATTAATTCGCATAAGAAAATTAACTTTTATCACTGCATTCCTATTTTTAGGATGATGGATTTGATGAAAAGAAGGCCATCGGCAAATGACCCTTTTACATTTTTTTTAACCATTAGACTCGGCCTAGTTACGACATTCGTTAATTATGATGCATTTTTGCATTTTTATATTTAGATCAAACATAAAATTTGACATAAATAATTATTTTAATTTATCAATAGAAGTTCGTGCAGTTTTTTATTACTTTTTTATCATCATAATATTTTTTCCAAAAAGTAAAACAGATTTATTATTGATTCTCACAATAAAATTATTTTTTATACAAATATTAGCATATATTAAAATTATATAGATGAAAAATTGATTTCTTATAATTGATAATAATTTTCGTTGTTACTAATTATTTTTCATAAAATTTTAAAATGCAAAATTGTGATTTAGTCAATAATTTTTCCTATTTATTCGCATAAATATTAATTAATTACTAATTATTTTTCATAAAATTTTAAAATGCAAAATTGTGATTTAGTCAATAATTTTTTCCTATTTATTCGCATAAATATTAATTAAAAAATTATACAAATTATAAGAATTAATATATTTTATATTACTACAGAAGCATAAGCTGTGTAACACTTAATGTATAAACTAGATGACGTGAGTGTATATCTGCATTTTATATTGAAGTTTTTAAGTACAAAAACAGATTAATACTTATGACATATCAAAAATATCGTGAAACCGTTTGAATTTTTTTCTTTTTTTTCTAAACTTGCAGATATTGTGAAGAACGTGACTTTCCATACCGTATTTTTTAAATGCTTTTTACACTAGATATTTTTATCGATTATCTAACTTGAATATTTTCTTCTTTAATCGGAAAAGTTAGTAAACTTCAAAATATTATTTATTGATTAGTTTATCCACGAAAAACATAAATATCACTATATTTTATTTTTAATTAGATTTCTGATTGAAATGTTCAAACGTTCATTCCATGCTTTAAGAGAATTTCAAATAAATCTGTACAGCAAAAAAAAACTTTCAAAACTTTCCCTTTATGATTATGTGTTTGTTTTTTTTTTTTTTTTTTTTCTAAACAATAAAAACTTTATATTAATTTTTTTTTTTTTTTTTTTTTTGTTCCTAAACAATAAAAACTTTATATTAATTAAATTTATATTAAATAAATGACAAAATTTTACAATTTATAACCATTCTTATTTTAAAAAAGTTGCCACTTCAGTCTAAATTATCTGTTGATTCAACTATTTTTCATCATAATCAGGACAACATTTATTAACAACGACCATTAACAGATTAGTAGTGAACGTGTGAACGTGTTTAGAAAATTAAAACAAAAAAGAACCTCATCTTGTAAACAAATTCTTTTTTTTTTTTTAGTTTAACATGAGATGTCAAAGAAAATTAGATAAAGTTTTTTTTTTTTTTTTTTTTTAGTTTAACATGAGATGTCAAAGAAAATTAGATAAAGTTTGTTTTAAAAGTTTAAAATTAATTAAAAACATATTTATAGTAACTTTAAAATGTTTTAATGAAACATTATTACAATTTTTATATTAAATCTCGGATATAAAAAATATATTCATAAAAATTTTTATTGCAAAATAGTTCATTAAAATATTCATGATTATATTTAATGAATGTAAAATGACTCATTAATAAATTTATTTTATTTGGTCTATCATATATTTATCGTGGCTAATTCTCGTTGAATTTTTAATATATTGTATTTCATAAATGTAATATTTTTGCTTGAAATTAATTTGCGGAGATATTTTTTTTATAATTCTGATGATATAAAATATATTTTCTATGCATTTCTGATTTTTATGGCATATAATTACGTTTTTCCCTCTCATAAAAATTAAGAAATTTGAGATTCGATTTTTTAAAGAGTTAAGAATTTGCAGTCTAAAGTCAATAACTACAACAAAGGAACTAATAAAACTAGAAATCTCACTAAAGTACGATATTAAAATTGTTTTTGGATTCCCGAATGAAATTTTTTGTAGTTAAGTACGATATGGTCATTTCGGTAATCATAAACTAGAGAAAATTCTCAATAAAAGTGTGAAATTTTTATGTACTTTTTTTATTATAAATTATTATTGCTTTTTAGATGCTCTACAATGAATAAAAAATAAGAAGACTGATTTATAAAGAGATAACATAAAATGCTATTTACCTTTATGCCTTTTTTATTTTTGTGTTTAGTAATTTGCTTATATAAATATTTATTATTTCTTTCTTTAAAGAATAAATATTTTGAACATATGATAATCAGTTGTAAATATAAAATTGAATGCTAGACTCAGTTAAGAAAGACTGCTAGACTCAGTTAACTGATATCACAAACCGCAATGCAAACTAATACTAAATAGTGTAAAATGTTTTTCTGTAACTGAAACAATAAAGTTATTTGCATAAATTTGATTCGTTTAGTTAAAAATATTGACATATTTGATATCCATAATTATACTGTAGAGATAGACTGAGATAAATATAAGTGGTTGGTAGAATTCAGTGTAACAATTAAACTGTAAACACATTTATATATATGATATATTGACAAAGATATATTAATCTTTAAAAAATAGACTAATCTTTTTGTGACATGATAAGATGATAAAATGCTATCACAGTTTTAAAAAGAGTCTGTTTGTAAGTAAAAAGTGATTGAAGTAGAAATTAAAGTGCTACTAGAGCATGTGGTCTACCGGGACGACTACACTTTATTATTGTAGTTTGTATCAGATAACAAGTCTATAGAACAAACTAACAAAGAGATTGGATACAATGGTTGAAAACCAGTTAAACGAATCTTTTCCATTCAGATATTTTTTGCCTATATTTTTAGAAATAAAACTAATTTTAATAATAATTTTAAATTTGGTTTAGGATAGTAGTTGCATCTCTTAAATAATTTTTACCAGAATTTATATTAATGATGAAATAAAAACCTGCAAAGATTTGTGACATATGGCAATATTTTATTTCAGGTAATCAATTTAAAATAATAGTTGGAGTCACTGTAGTTTAAATTAAAAGTGATTATGAAAATTATAATCAGATTTCTAGAAAATTCCATAAGGCATTTTTTGGCTAATTTTCTAACATTTTTCTGTGCTATATTTCAAGCATAACATCAATGGTTATATTTTCCCCTTAATTAATTAATAATGTGTTTAAAAGTATCTAATAATGTAAAAAATAAATATAATATATATATATTATTACAGTAGTACCTCGGATAACGACGAGTGGCTGTAAGAAAAATGCCTTGCTTAACTTGCTTAACGACACAGGCTTTGGTTAACGACTCCTGGGCACAGATATATACTATCTTTCATATATAAATATTTTCAGATACAGCATATAAAAATTTTGAGCACTGCCATTTTGTAATCAGAGCCCAGATTCACAAAAGCGTCGTTATTAAACTAACGACGAAATATCGTCGTTATGGCTCGAAACGACAGTTGTCCGTATTCACAAAACTTGTTGCAATCAGTAACGACGTTAATCGGCGTCGTTAGCTAATGACGGCAGGACTAGGTCGTTATCATCAGTTTTAAGATGGCGGAAGAGTATTTCTCTCACTCGAAACGACAGTTGTCCGTATTCACAAAACTTGTTGCAATCAGTAACGACGTTAATCGGTGTCGTTAGCTAATGAAGCCACGACTGTGTCGTTATCATCAGTTTTAAGATGGCGGAAGAGTATTTCTCTCTCTTAGTCGATGAAGAGACAGGTTTATTATCGAATATATCGATTACCTCTACTCATGTTAATGATATTTTAATTACCGAACTTATTCGTTTCTATAGATTATCTAAAGGTGCGATTTTTGACTTGATAGAACTTTCACCTTATATACAGAGAAAAACAAAGAGTTCGTATGTCGTAAGTGTGGAAACAACTATTATGTGCGCTGAAATTTTTTAGCAATGGTAGCTTTCAATCTGTTATAAGAAATATTGTTCATATTAGCCAGCCTACGATATTGAGAATCATTACAAATGTTTGCAATGCATTATGTAGAATATAAAAAAATATATCAATTTTCTAAATTATTTGCGCCAATTACAGACTATTAAACAAGATAAATTATTATTATAAAAATATATTCTAATGATGTAAATGATCTAAGGCCAGTTAAAGACTATTATGCTTAATTAAACTATGATGTTAGAAAGATAAATTAATTTAACTTTTAGAATATAAATCGGCTCGTTTCTTTCAAATTTACATCAAAAAGTATTAAAACTATTTAAATTATTTATAAAAACGCTGTTCTGCTTAATTAAACTATTATGTTAGAAAGATAAATTAATTTAACTTTTAGAATATAAATCGACTCGTTTCTTTCAAATTTATATCAAAAAGTATTAAAACTATTTAAATTTTATATAAAAAAGCTGTTCTTTTATTCTTCTTGTCCTCCATTTTTACCCAGAACTCACTTTCACAGATGTCACTTTCTTATTGGCTCATGGAAACGTTGACGTCATTTCCATACTCTCGAAATAAGACGACAATAATTTAGTCGCTAATTGTCAAGTAGCTTCGACAGGTTTTGTGGATAGCATTTACGATAAATCGTTAACATGTTATATTTAACGACGTCGTCAGTGTACGACGTCGTAAATAACGGCACTCTTTGTGAATCCGGCCCTAGCTCACGTAGCCTTTAAAATTAATATTTGGATAAGAAAAGAACGATAGTCTAAAATTTTAAAACTCTGCAATATTTCGTTCTTGAGATATTTTGCGGACAGCTATATAGATGGTAAAAGAAATTACATAAGATTATTGTTATAAAGTATATTGAAAATCATTCAAATGATTACAATTAACACTGCGTTAACCATTGGGCTAAATGGGTTGGAGTTTAGAAATTCTAGTTAATATTTCCATCGATATTAAATTATGAATTAATAATTTTAATCATTATAAGAATGCGTATCATGTCATTAACCCAAGAAACCCAATGATATCATTCACGGAGAACAAATAGTTTCAAAGATATTAACGCTTTAATGTTTTGAATAACCACCATTCTTATTTTGAACGATTCCCATTTCGTAATGAGATCACCAGAGCATCATAAAATTTAACAGGCATGTAGTTTGTATAATAATAAACGAAATATATGTATTGTGAAGCATCAAGCATGAATTGGAATGCACTATAATATTTAGTTATCAAAATATTTTGTAAAGAGACGATTGGACGGAAGAATTGAATAAATATCCACTTACAAAACTATTTTTTTGAAAAAAGAAATGACCTCGAAATAGTAAAAAATAATAATTTATTTTGCATACAGATATGGTACATGTAAGAATATATATTTGTCATTGAAAAAATAAATCTTAAAAATTAATTTAAACAATGTCACATCGACAATAATAATGATGTGACAATAGAGATGTGAATCATATAGAGCTATTTTATTTACCATAAAATGCAAAAATTTTAAATCATAATACAAAATTATATCTTAAAAATACTAATCTTGATTAAATTATATTGCAAATATAA
Organism: Olivierus martensii; assembly: GCA_000484575.1. Classification (NCBI taxonomy): domain Eukaryota; kingdom Metazoa; phylum Arthropoda; class Arachnida; order Scorpiones; family Buthidae; genus Olivierus; species Olivierus martensii. Next base: position 35,247 of record AYEL01074837.1, on the reverse strand, counting down.
ATTTTTAAATGTGTAGAAATTTTATTTATCGGAATGCCAATTAAACAATTTTACTCATATAATAATTAATAATTATATATTATGAACTAATAATAATAATAATTTTTTATGAAATAATATGCAAAATATATTTGAAAATAAATAATTTGTACAAGTGTTCATATCATCATCTATAAAACAAATGAAATATAAGAATTAGGATTGATTTTATTATTTTATGATTTTATTTTCTGTAATCAAATTTTCCTAGAAATTTTAAGTATTGTATTGTAAAATTAATCATTCTTTTCAATTTGAGGAAAATTCACAGTTATTATGCACTAAAAGACGTGTAAATGTTTAATGTTTCATACAAATTGGATAAAATTTTAATAAGAATGGTATTTTAGGACATTGATAGTAGTATAAGCTATGCAATTAGGTATTAAAATTATTTTGAATAATGTTATATACGAACTACATCATTATTTTTTATTGAATTTGCTTCTTTGGATTCCTAATTGCAAATCTATTATCATCAAACAATCATATTTTGAAAATTATCTTCTATGGATAAAATATCAAACTAGAATTCTATTCGAATGTAAAATAACATTTCTTTGATAATGTATAATGAATGAACCATAGAACATACTTTTTTATTTCAAAGTATTTAGTTTAAAAAGAATATCTAAACAAATTAGTATCCAAATTATAAGGCATTGATGCAAACTCTATTAAAATAAAAAATCAGCAATGTAAATCATTTGAAGCGATTATCTTTGTGTCGATTTTAAACTCATCTCTTGTTTTGCATAATTTAATACAAATATTCGGATTGATAGTCTTATAGAAAAAATATACACAGTATATTATTTTAATATATTTTCATAATAAATAATAATTAAATTAGTAATTCTGTAAAAATCATCTTATCTATACAAGATTTCTGGATTATTGAAATGTGCTAAATATAGTCAATCAAAAAATATTGGGACACAACAAACTGTCAATCATTTATTGAAAAATAAGTAAATAATACATACATTTGTATGAAAATTTTTTATTAATTTTATTTAGTTTTTATATTTATTATTTTAAAATTAATAATTTTTTGGTATAAAGATGAAATGATCATGAAAAATAAAAATGTAAAAAAAATATTAAAAAAGTTAGTTAGGTTAGGTTACTTTGCTTAAGCTGCCATATCTTCATAGGATATTCTTTATCTGGTGGAGGCCACTTATACAATCCATCAAAGGCTGGCCAACCGGATGGTTGAAAGATGGGGTTCAATGGGCCAGGCCCAGATCCCTCCTGGAAAACTGGAGGTGTGGGACCCATATTTGAACCCGGATCCTTTGGGGTGGCAAACCACAGCTTTACCATGCAGCCATCCAGCCGACAATATTAAAAAGTAAATCACAACTGCCATCATAGAAGGAAAGTCATGTTCAGTGAATTTGTAGAGAAATATTTTATCTATTTAAACTGAATCATAAACAACACTATATAATATATCTTTCAATATTTCATGGTTCATTAATTCAATTATGCCACCAAATCCTTCATGGAATATTATGAGACTCATTTCCAAATCTGCAAAATTCTGGCCCCCCCAGCATCTATGATAGAATCCGAATTGAAGGAGTAAAATTAGGATTTCAACAAGCTGAATCTGAATCCTTCCTAAGAAAAATCTAGAATAGATCTTACCCTCTCTCTCTCTCTAGATGAAATTTTAGCACTCAATTTTTTCTAGCTGAATCTGAATCCTTCCTAAGAAAAATCTAGAATAGATCTTACCCTCTCTCTCTCTAGATGAAATTTTAGCACTCAATTTTGTTTTTTTCAATCTATTCAATCAATAGATTATAAACTATTTCATCTATTTTGTCAAATCAAAAATCTTGTAAACAATCATTTTAATTTAAATTAATGCATCAAGAAGCAGGAAATTTGCCTAAGACTAAATATAAAGTTGTATTAATTCACTCTGGTGAAGTGGCATCTGATAAAATTTTTTAATAATTTTTTAATGCTAAACAGTTTTCTTATAATTAGTAAATTACATGACACTATATAGTCCATAGATAATATTTTGATCTTCTTTGTTTTTTAACAAAGTCATTGACATCAATTTATAATGAAATTAAACAGAACAATAAGAGAAAGATCATGATAAAGGTCATTCAGGTGCATGTAAGAATATAAGAGGAAATAAATCTTGATTGAAGATATTTTTGCAGGAATTTAAAACAATATAGTAGGTCTCATTTAACTTTGCCTCAATTATCATTTCATTATCACATCACCTGCAAAAATTAAATTAGTTAAATAAAAAAATTAAAAATTTTAAGACAGCAAAATGGAATATAGTCTTATTTTCTTGCAATTTCTCTTCACAATAGAGAGAAAACAAGATGGAAATCTATTAGTTATAGAAAATAAGGTAACCATATTTTGAGTACAAACTCAAGTATAATTAAAATATTGTCTATGAACAATATATTAAACTATGTAGCACAGAAGACATTCAACTGGATTGGCCAAAACAGAAATGATTAACTTTCCAATTAGAAGATAAGAGATTGAATTAGAAACTCATTCCTTGGAAAATTTATATGAAAGTTCCCTATATATTCACTAATTCCATCCTGTGCAATCAAGCAGACTTTCATAAATGTTGGCAACCTGCGGCCTAGAGTGGCACAGCTATTTAATGATTAATGAATGAATGAAAATTTAACACTAATGTTAATTTAATCATGGACATAATATCTATGACTCTAAACTATCTTTTATTAAAAAATAATTTTCTTTACTCTAATGATTAATGAATGAATGAAAATTTAACACTAATGTTAATTTAATCATGGACATAATACCTATGACTCTAAACTATCTTTTATTAAAAAATAATTTTCTTTAATTCAGGCATGTTATATAACTGATATGTAACCTTTTACAATTAAATCAGGTTTTTGTTTCATTTCATTCCACTATTAAAAAATACAGTAATGTTTAGATCAGAAAAATTACTAAATCTCTCTTAAAATCAGAATCTAGGAACCATGATTTATAAGATCAATAGTGATTTTGGTTTCAATTAATGTCATGATTTTCAGGAACCTAATCACAATGTTAAATGAGAATCTGTTGTGTTAAATTCTGCATTTTTTTCTATTTCTAATGCTATATATTTTAATTCTCATAATAAATAGCCACACTTCAATTTTTCATATTTAATAGATTTGTTTCTATTTATCTGTTCTTTTTTCGTTATCTATTTTGGCTAATTTTAAATTTAAATTTTAAATCATGTTTTGATTATATAAGTTGTCCTCTACTCATAATGGGGTTATATTTTGATAATTCCATCATAAGTATAAAATGATCAACAATGGTAGTAATTTTAGTAGTAATAAGACAATGGAATACTGAATCCTTCATGATGTAAACTCGAGATTTGATCCCAGAATCTCCAAGGTAATAAAATTGGTAAGAGATAGTAAGAGATTGTTTTATTAGGCAGTTGAATAAAGCAAAAAAGTATTTTAACCAATATGCTATGAAAATAGCTAACAAGTTGTGGAGGTCGATATATGTCCGAATTCTAGAGACAAAGTTCAATCCGTTTGCATCCACAATATAATTTATTAATTATTCTATTACTAATACTATACACGGATACATAAATGTACATAAGCGATACTACAGTACAGTTATGATTGACACATCAGAAAGAATCACAACTGTTTGACTAACGTCTGTCCACGTCGGAGAGTGGTCAAAAAGTGCCGGCGGAGCAGTCGAGCTGGCAACTCCTAGTCAGTGTTGCCGTAAGAAATACTCTCGTTGTCTTTCGGGAGTGGTAGACCTTTTGGCCGGTAGGGGTCGCCGCAAAGTAAATTCAAAATATTGTAAGGGAAATCGTAAGTCCAAAGCATAAGTTAAACGATCATAAACAGGGAATCACTTGTATATATATCTTTCATTACCATCTAAATATACTGCTTTTACTTAAATTCAGATGAACTCTACACATCAAACACTTTCGCAGCTGTGAAAAGTGCTTGATGTATAGTGTTCATTACCATCTTTAATTCAAATGAAAAAATGAATTTTTTTTAATAAAATCTTAACATTTTTATAACTTTATAGCATTAAACAAGTAATTTTTAGTTTACAAGTTCCCAGCTTTGGAGATTTTTTCAAATATGAAGTATCAAAAACATCAAAAATATGAACATTAATTGAAAAAATAAATAAATGTTAAACATTTAGAAATAGGCATTTCAACTACATAAATAGTTATACAATTTAATATGATTTAGTTTGTAGCAGAAACTGTCATCTGCTACGAAATTGGAAAAATCAAAATGGCAGTAACAAGAAGCAGTAGTAGTGCATTTTCTGGTTACAATGATTTTTTCAATACATTATGTAAATAACTGTAACAAGAAGCAGTAGTAGTGCATTTTCTGGTTACAATGATTTTTTCAATACATTATGCAAATAATTTTCATTTTCAGCTTGTGAATAAAGAACAGTACATCTTATAAAATCTTAATCCATCAACAATAATGAAGAATAAAAATTCTTTATAAAAGTTAAATGGCATAAATAATTTAATAATAATAATTCGTTGATTTTAAAGATCATGTTGTCATTTCTTTTGATAGATAAATCATTGTTTCATCAAACTATTTAATTTTGTTGACTTAATTTTACTATAGTCAAATTTCATTGTTGAGAATGGAACCTGTTTTTAATATATTTATGGAAAATTATTCTTGGTATATGAGGTTTTACTTTAAAAGATCACTCCAAGAATGAATTAAGGCCTCATGCCCACATGCAATTTGCAGTTGTCTGATTGTTTGGTCAACCGATCGTCTCTCTGTGCCCACATAAGCGAATAAACAGTTAACCGATCAAGACTTGCACCCACATGCAACTAAACAGTTGGCCAACAACTCATTTTTTAGGTCAGTTATACCAATTTTCTATCATAGTTTGGCAAACTTCTGTCCAAAATTGTGCGATTAAATTTCTATCGTAATGTTCTTTCAGAAATAATTTAGATTTAAAAATTATGCATTCTAGGTTATACCATAACAATTTTGTGATAAATCTAAATAAAACAGAATTTATGAAACATAATTTGAATTAACAACAAGATACTAATATAGATATATAAATCTTTAGGAGATCTTTTCTTTTTTGAGAGAGTCATAAAGATTAAGGAATTATTTTAAATGCAAAATTAAGATTATAAATTTCATATTATTTAATTAAAAAATTATACAGAAAAGCTGGTTTTACTTGGAGATATCTGAGATATATTTCTGATCTAATATATAAAGCCTGGTTGAATGCAAAAAAGATAAGTATTGTGTCTTATGGTTTGACTATTTATGCAGCAACATCTAAGACATACAGTGATACTTCGGATCACGAACATCTCAGTTCACACAAATCGGTCTACGAACACCATTTGCAAACAAATTTTGCTTCGCTTTATGAATGATGCTTTGGTTCACAAACACACACGCACGTAATGCATGGAGCGCACAAAACACTGAGTACAGCCTCGCCCCCAGCAGCAATCCAGTTCGCCCAACTTATATGGGTACAGTAAAATTCCAACAAGTGTTGATATTTTAGTCTTTTTCTTTACTTAATTAAATTTATCCCTTATTATGGCTCTCAAAAAAGTTAAGAGAGTTAGTGAAGGTTTATCCCTTATTATGGCTCCCAAAAAAGTTAGAAGTGTTAGTGAAGGTGATCCCTTATTAAGGCTCCCAAAAAAGTTAAAAGTATTAGTGAAGGTGGCATTAAACATGCTTTCTTCTAATATTACTGTTATATTTATTTCCTTTCTGAATTACATGCTTTCTTCTAATATTACTGTTATATTTATTTCCTTTCTGTATTTTTCCACACATAAAGCCATAACATGTTAAAAATTTTTTCTAGGGAAAAAACATGCTTTCTTCTAATATTACTGTTATATTTATTTCCTTTCTGTATTATGTCCATACATAAAGCCATAACATGTTTAAAATTTTTTCTAGGAAAAAACGTATTATTTGGATTTACATTAATTGAAATGGGAAAAATTGATTCAGATTACAAACTTTTCAGATCATGAACAGGGTCAAAGAACGGATTGTGTTCGTGAACCGAGGTATCATTGTATTTAGAAAAATTTAAGTAGAAGCTATCAATATTCAATTAAACAAATTATATTATTATATTTATTACTAAATTGTAATGGAGGGAGAACAAAGAGGCAAAGCGTATTTAGAAAAATTTAAGTAGAAGCTATCAATATTCAATTAAACAAATTATATTATTATATTTATTACTAAATTGTAATGGAGGGAGAACAAAGAAGCAAAGGAGCAATACTATTAAACTGCTTTAACTAAAACTATTTAAATAAAAAACAGCACTTTTTGCAGTAAAGTATCAATTAAGCTAATAAAATTAGTTTGATACTTTATTGCTAGAAGTGCTGTGTTTTTTATTTAAACACATTATCAAAAGTTTAATTGAAATACTAATCCCCTTTAAGATGTTCTAAGTATTTCACAATTTTCTGCTAATGTAGTTCATGTCCTCAAGCCTCCCACCTGTGGAGTTCAGATGTTTATATCCTGACATTACCTTTTAAGATTTTTTCTTCTGAGTCAAGTAATACCAATTTTCTATCTTAGTTTGGCAAACTTCTAGCCAAAGTTAAGCAATTAAATTCCTATCAAAATGTTCCTTCATTCTATCAAAATGTTCCTTCAGCCTTTAAATTCCTATCAAAATGTTCCTATCAAAATGTTCCAAGTCTAAACCAGTCTTGTATAATAAACTGTTTCTATAAATTTTTTGGTCCAATCATCAGTATCCATTTCTTCTTACTAGTAAATACAATATATTCAGTGTATACTTCTTTATGGTTATATAAAGAAATATTAAACTTATTCAGTAAAAATATTCATTTTTACAGATATTATAAATATGAAACTAGTCAGTACTGCCCCTAGGCTCGGACAAGCAGGGCAACTGCTCCAGGCCCTGTGCTCAAAAGGGCCCCGTGGTAAAATGTGCAGCTTTATTTTTTAAATTTTTTAGTAAAAATATAAGAACTAATAAGTAAGACTCAAAACAGCAGCTTTTAAGTGCAGCAAATTTTTATAAACAAGAAAAATGCCATATCATACCAAAAAACTAATATTAGAAATAAGTAAAAAGAAGTAGGATTACGAAAATGTAAACATTTATTTGATTATGTAGGAGTAGATGCATGTATAAATGACTACAAAATTAATTTTTATAGAAATTATTTCTTAATAATAGACAAAGACATAGTTTCAATAGAAGAGAGATTTGTACAAATTGAAAAGCATACTAATATTTTTGGTTTTCTCTAAATATTCCATTAGGAACAATGGAAGATGATCAATTTAAAAAATATTTCATGGATTTAGACAATGTTAAGACGTGATGATAACCAAGATATAAATGGAGTGGATTTATAAGAAGAAATTATTTTATTCAATATGTTCTAATACTGAAAATTAAACTCCATTACAATGCCTGAATATGTTATCGAAAATGCACAATTCTTTTCCAGATCTCACTAGTAGTTTAAGTTTATTATTAACAACTCCAATTTCAATAGCTTCAGCAAAACAAAGCTTTTCAAAAATTAAAATTGATTAAAAATTATTTATGCACAACAATGCCCCAAGAAAGATTAATAAATTTAACACTAATCTATTGAACATGAAATATGTGAAAAATTAGATTGCGATGAATTAATAAAAGATTTTGTCAAAATGAAAGCAAGAAAGGTAAATTTTAATAATCATTAATAAATTAGAAGTACTTATAAATGTATTTTAAAAAAATTGTTTTTGCTTCACATATTTATTTTAATTTTTGTGATTTTTGTAATATATTTATATAATTGTTTTTTTAAATAATAAAATTATATTTTCAAGAATTTTAAATACTTTAATTTCTTCAGTTTGATAAAATTTATTTCTTTGGGAGGGGTCAACTATTTCAGTTTTGCCCTGGGCCCCACGATAGCTAGGGGCAGCCCTGGCGTAAAGCACGTTGGTCCGGAGAGAAAGAACGGCTTTTGGCCTGCAGGAAAGCTGAGTTGACGATAGCAGGGACAAGGTGGATGAATCAGGCTTTATCCAGGTTTTCTAGCTGGGAGGTCTGATGATTCTGTCAAGAGTCATCGGTGCCTATCTTAACTATCACCGGCTGATAGATGGGTACCTCTCTGAGTTCGAGGATCCCTTTCCATCTTCTCTGAAGACGAGCTCAATGCCATCTAGGCTCAAGTTTGAAAATCTTCCCACTTAGGTGAAGTGGCGGACCAACTGGTCCATTACCTCCTTAAGATTTTTCTGCCTGGATGTAGTGTCCGGAAATGGCCCATTTCCATCAGGACCAGACTCCAGACCATTGGGATTAAGTCTCATCGAGACAGCAGTCAAGAGAGCACTCCGGCGGGGTGCCTTTTCTGTCCAAGATCATCTGGGCGAGGCTCAATCTGTCCCAGACCATCAGGACGAGGATCCTAATTCACTTGGACTAACTATCCAAACAGATGTGCCACCAACTGGAATATGCAAGAGCCCAGAGACTTTATAAGCTTGACAGGGGCTGCTGTATCCAGGGTATCTTGTCTGGTATTCTGGATGCAAGAACATTACCACTGGCCAAGTTAACATCTTTCTGGCAGCCGATCATGACCCAAATTCAAGATTTAGTAGGGCAGGGTGCTGATGTGTTTCATACCTTCGGCACCCTCACGTTACAGTCTGAGTGCTAAAGTTGGTGAGGTATGGCAGCCCATCACCATATTTGAAGTGAAGGCCAAAGGCCTCCCTCCAAAAGCTATTGCTGGTCCAAATGGAATGACCACCACACTGTTGCGCAGTGTCCCACTCCAGGTCCTGGCTAAGGTGTTCAATCTGTTCCTGGTAACAGGCCGGTTACTAGGACACCTGCTGGTGGCCAGGACCATGTTCATTCCAAAGAGCAGGGTGGAGGGAGAGAAAGGACCAGGCGACTATTGGCCCATTACCATCAGCCCAGTTCTGGTGCCTGCATTCCACTGTGTCCTCGCCGCAAGACTATCAGCGGCAACCGAGCTGATGCCGGGGCAGCAAGCATTTCTACCCACTGACGGTGCCGCAGAAGATGTGTCTTTGATAAACATCATATGATCAGGCATTATAGGGCAGTGTTTCGCCTGCTTTACTTGGCATCTCTTGATGTCAGTAAGACCTTTGATAACATCTCTCACACAGCTGTCATGTTTGCTTTTTGAAAGCCTTTGGGATACCATCTTACATCAGGTATCTCTCTGATGTGTATGAGAGAGCAACCATCACCCTGATATCTGGTAGTGGTCTCATCCCTTTCCATTCTACTTTAGGAGTGAGACAAGGAGACCCCCTTTCTCCAATCCTATTTATCATGGTGATGGATCTGCTGATCTACAATCTTCTGAGGCCTATCAGTGCCGAACTATGGGGAACTCTGCTTAATGTCATTGCATACTCCAATGACTTGGTTTTTCTCGCATCAATGCCAGCAAAACTGCAACAGTTAATCAATACCAGTCAGCTTTTTAAGCTGCTGTGGCTTGGTTTTAAACAGCAAAAAGAGTTTCACTCTGGGTCTCACCACTGCTGTCCGAGAGCAGCAGATGGTAATAGATATAAAAACTCAATTTACAATAGACAATGACATTATTCCATCAAAAACTGTTACAGATAGCTGGAAGTATCTGAGTGTCCACTTCTGTGTGAGTGGACACACCAAGGCTCAGCTTAAGGAGGAGCTGGAGGAACAGCTGCTGTACTTGACGAGAGCTCACCTCAAGCCACAGCAGTGCCTCTTTGCCCTGAGGAATTTTCTCCTGCCTGGCATTTACCATCAGTTGGTGCTAGGGAAGACCTATGCCAGAGTCCTGAACTCCTTGGACAAGGTTGTGCGTAAGCAAATAAGATTGTGGCTTCAGCTGCCCACTGATGTCTCCTGCAGTTTTTACCATTCTAGACCGCAGAAGGGGGGATTGGGAGTCCTATCCTCACATTGGACGATCCCTCGTGTCAAAATGACAAGACTTAAGCGGTGCATGCAACGAATATCAGAAGCCCCTATTCCTGATAACAGTGTGCTCTCAGGGAGATCCATCAGTTGGAGAACCTACTCCACGATAGGGGGAAATAAATCTCCTCAAAAAGTGCCTGGTCAAATACTGGGCTGCCAAATTACATCTAGCCATGGATGATCGGGGCCTATGTGAGTCGTCCAAGATCTCCAGACTCACTGCTGGGTTTCCAATGGAACTTGTTTCTTATCGGGCTGGGAATTTCTTAACAGCTTGAAAGTTCATATTAATGCCTTACCGACCAGGAGTAGAACCACCAGGGGCAGGCCTGAAAATAGGTTCTGATGAGTTGGCTGCTTAAGACCGAAGATCTTGTACACAGTGCAGCAATGTCATCATACCCACAAAATCTGGATCCAACAGCACAATGCCATATGCAACTATGTCACTAGGGGTTTTTAGCTGCTGAGATGGGAGGTTCACCAAGATGTGCGATTTCCCACTGCAGAGGGTATCCACAAACTCAACTTACTGCTTGTAGGCCCAGCGGCACAGGTTGTGAATGTACAGGTAGTGTCGGATCATGGGAACCTCAATGAGCCTCACGATAGGAAAGTATCCTATTATGGGAACACCGGTGTGGCAAGTGGGGTGAAGGCCTGCTTTTGCGTTAGTGCTGTGGAATTCCAGTGTGTTACCATCTCCTAGCATGGAGTATGGTCGCAGAAGTCGGCTACTAACCTGCTTGCCACAGGTCTCCTTTGCATGAGGTACCTATTGATTGTTGCCAATATAGTAGTGCTTGGTAACTACATGTGTTGGAGGATGTTCTGTCATATGACGACGATCATTGATTGATGATGACGGCAGTCGGTCCCAGCAATGACCCCTCTCTGCTGCTTTAGTCCTGACCAATTTAAACAGGGCCAAATTAACGGGATCTGCACTTGGGATACTTCCTTTCTGGGATTTTTCCCTTGGGGTACTTTCCCTACAGGAATAGCCAAATGTCTCATTTAATTAGTGACATGCATGAATGGATTAACGAGATTCCCACTGTCCCTATAGGAAAGTATCCTATTATGGGAACACCGGTGTGGCAAGTGGGGTGAAGGCCTGCTTTAGCGTTAGTGCTGTGGAATTCCAGTGTTACCATCTCCTAGCATGGAGTATGGTTGCAGAAGTCGGCTACTAACCTGCTTGCCACAGGTCTCCTTTGCATGAGGTACCTATTGATTGTTGCCAATATAGTAGTGCTTGGTAACTACATGTGTTGGAGGATGTTCTGTCATATGACGACGATCATTGATTGATGATGACGGCAGTCGGTCCCAGCAATGACCCCTCTCTGCTGCTTTAGTCCTGACCAATTTAAACAGGGCCAAATTAACGGGATCTGCACTTGGGATACTTCCTTTCTGGGATTTTTCCCTTGGGGTACTTTCCCTACAGGAATAGCCAAATGTCTCATTTAATTAGTGACTGCATGAATGGATTAACGAGATTCCCACTGTCCCTATCTATGGACTGCCATTAGTCCAAGCAAGAGTGTTTTGCTTTATTGAGAAATACTAGTAATTTGCTTTGTTTTTGCATATATTATTCACTTGCTATTTTCTTCTCGGAGCTATTTTTTCTCTAGACTTTGGAAAGTGACTACTGAACCTCCTTGAGGTGCAGTCCGTGAGTAATCTATTTGACCTGGGTACTTCCGCCAGTAGGTTAAACCAATTAGTAGTTGTGTCTATTAATCGAAAATGGAAGGCATGGATTTTGCCTAGTGGACAGTGGAGAAGTGTGCTCCCAAAAGAAAAAGGGAGCAACTATCAGAGGACAGTGATGAAGATAATTCACAGATGGAAATTTTGAATATTTAATAAACTTTTTTTATAAAACATAAAATTTAGCAATTGAAGCATTGTTTTGTAGTATAGTTTTTCCTAATAGTAAGAATTCATTTGTAAATTATTGTTGATTTAGGCATGGATTAAAAACATTGTTTTCATAATTTATCTAAAAGTGGCTAGATTAATCAAATCAGAAGTAAATCAATTTCCTCAATCTTTCATAATATAACACATCTTATAGTAAAATCTAAATAAAAGGAAACAAAAAGCCCATTCAGTAAAAAAAAACTGTATAAATAGTTTATATTCTAGTAAAATCTAAATAAAAGGAAACAAAAAGCCCATTCAGTAAAAAAAAACTGTATAAGACAAACTTTTGGAAGGCTCATATCAAAAATGTGTTACTGAAAAAAAATGGATACAAGACAGTGATGAATAGATAAACCATTGAATTCTTTGGCTGCTGTAGTGTGCAAATCCAGAATGCAAAATTCTTTCATGATTGCTATTGCAGTTACATCAATGAAAGTGTTAACAATTGGCAAACAGAGATCTGTTAATTATTATTAAGAATAAATTTGTAGAAAATAAGTTTTGAAATATTCACAAATATTTTTATGTGACTGTTTAAAAAATGCATATTCATATAACCATTGAAAAATTCTTTCATGATTGCTATTGCAGTTACATCAATGAAAGTGTTAACAATTGGCAAACACAGATCTGTTAATTATTATTAAGAATAAAATTGTAGAAAATAAGTTTTGAAATATTCACAAATATTTTTGTGACTGTTTAAAAAATGCATATTCATATAACCATTGGAACAATTAGACAATATCTGAAAAAAAAAAAAAAATAAGCATTAATTACAAACAAAAGATACTATTTTTAAAACTGGATTAACAATCAGATGCCTTTCCTCAGAGCTACATCTAGCAAGACGTTTGGATCCCACCAACTAGTTGTAATGTTACTGAAAGATAGAATTATCTAATCAAAGGCAGCAAATTAACAAAACGAGAAATTATAAGACAAGCTTATATGGAAAAACATGATTTTAACTTTATACACATAAATTTTATACAGGGTGTTTCTTAGCACCTGTACCACTCTTTTTTCTCGGAAACATGATGAGATAGGAAGTATGGCAAAAAATTTTGATTACCAAAATATATCCGAATAATCGATTGGGTATGATAAAAATTTTGTGGGCCCATTGGAAGTAGGAGCATAAGGAGCAAACTTTGAAATCTCCAATGGAAACATATGCAGATTTTAGCATAATTGGATAGAACTGTAAAACACAAACAATTTTTGTTTTGAAAGTTTTTTAGTGTCACCTACAGATAGAGATATCACAAAAAAGATGCTGTTACATGTACTGCTAATTGGGCTATTCAAGCAATAAGAAGCAGAATCTGACAGAGGACATCTGTGTACTTGTGTGTATCCTGCAGAACACTACTGAAGCAGCAAAGAGCAGTATTATGCAGATTAGGTACTTGATGGTAGTATTCAAACTACAGAAGTGACAAATCTTTAGCCATTACAGTCAGCATGGAGCCATACTCAAGAATAAGGGTTTCCCTAACTTGTTTCAGCCCTTTATGAGTGCACAGATGCCCTTTGTCAGATTCTTATTCTTATTGCTTGAATAGCCCAATCGGCAGTACATGCGGCAGCATCTTTTTTTGGTGATATCTCACAATCCGTGATTTAAAAAAATTTACGAAAAGTTGTTTGTTTTTACAGTTATATGTTGATTTGGCATAATTACAACGAAAAGTTGTTTGTTTTTTACAGTTATATGTTGATTTGGCATAATTAGATAGATTTCGATTGCAGATTTCAAAGTTTGCTCCTTGTGCCCCTACTTCCAATGGGCTCACAAAATTTTTATCATGCCCATTCAATTCTTTGGATATACTTTGGACATCAAAATTTTTTGCCCTACTTCCTATCTCATTGCGTTTCCGAGAAAAACAGATCGTACAGGCAGTAAGAATATCCTGTATATCTGCTATTACAGGTAATTAGAATAAATTTATATATTCTAAAATAGTTTATCCAAAAAAATCGATAAAGCATCCTGAATATTAAATATAAACAAAGATCACTTACAAAAATACAATAAACATAACATTAAAATGCTATGTTGATATCTTATATTCTTTGATGTTTCTCAAAGTCATCTGAAATTTATTTCTTAATTATAAAGATGATCTTATAAGAATTTAACCTAAGAAAGCCCTTGTTGAAAGCAATAAGGATAAACTATTTTAGAATATATAAATTTATTCTAATTACCTGTAATAGCAGATATACAGTATATTCTTACTGCCTGTACGATCTGTTTTTCTCGGAAACGCGATGAGATAGGAAGTAGGGCAAAAAATTTTGATTTCCAAAGTATATCCAAAGAATTGAATGGGCATGATAAAAATTTTGTGAGCCCATTGGAAGTAGGGGCACAAGGAGCAAACTTTGAAATCTGCAATCGAAATCTATCTAATTATGCCAAATCAACATATAACTGTAAAAAACAAACAACTTTTCGTAAATTTTTTAAAATCATAAATAAAAACTAAAACCAGCAAAACTAAATTAAAAATTTTAAGACAGCAAAATGGAATAAAGCCCTGTTTTCCTACATTAATCCTTCATAACAAAAAACAAGGCAGAAACCTACAATTACAAAAAACAAACTATATTTTATATTAGCATTAACTGAAGTAAAGATATCCCTTGCTATACGCAATCTCACTTTATGCATTTTTAATGCGATTTTAAAAAGTAAATTAACTTTTTAAATTAAAAGAAAAATTTGTTTAAAAATTTGTGTGTGGATGAACTGCTCGAGTACCACTCATCAGAGCTCAATTAATGAAGAGCGTCTGGAAATGGAAAACAACATGAATGATGAAAGTCAGAAGCCCTTCGTTGCTAAGCCCATCAAACAACTTTCAACAAAACAAATGACTGAATTTTTTAAACATATCGACAATAATTTCAGAATAATTGAAGAAAATGATCTTAATGAAACTAGAAGCACCAAAGTTGCAAGAGAAATTCAAATTCTTTGGCTTTCTACAAAGAACTTTATATAGAGAGAGAGGAAGAGAATGCTGCCCGTCAGCTGAGTATCGACTGTTTCATTAAAAAAAGTTGAAGATCATCAGCATATCATCCCAGAGACTTCAAGAGAGCAAGAGAGTGATGATCCAGACTCACCAGACCAATCCATTCAACATTGAATTGAAGACTGTCAGAATTATGTAGTGTTTAGTAATTTATCAATTAAATTCATTCATTAAAATTTGTGTTTTGTTTATAATTTTAAATAATTCATTCTTTAAATTTTAATCTTTTCTTTTCACAGGTGTAAAGTTTTTGTTTTTTTTATACTTCTGAAGAAACCCCTATCCCTATCTCACCCATGCTAAATTCAATTCACTTTACATGATTTCGTGTTATGCGATTATTTCATAGAACCAATTAATCGCGTAAAGCGAGGGACACCTGTATATAATATTGTCTATAAACAATATATTAAATTATACAGCACACAACATTTGACCAGATTAACTAGGTGCAAATGCATTCAGAGAACTCAGGATTGAATATGGAACCCATCCCTTGGAAAATTTATATGCTAGGTCAATGGAATTTTTGGTTTCTGTTAATATGATTTTCAGGAACCTAATTCTAATGTTAAACAAGGATCTACTGTATTTTAGATGACAATCATTTTATTAATGTTGTATATAAAAAAATTTGTTGAATTATAATGGATAATGACATTTTATTTAGAAAGTTGTCAATTCTAACTAGGAGGTAGTTCCTGATTTATGATGGAATTGGTTCAAACTCTGCTATCATAAGTTGGAGTTGTCATGTCTGAAATACTTTAAATTTATGAATTTTTCACTACTGATATTTATTAAGATACTATAGATTATATCTTAACAAACAAACACAAAGCTACAAGAACCAGACACAAAAAGGATGTTTTCCACACATTAGACCATTGTTAAGGGACTCAAATCCTCGTGAAATGAATTTACAAAATTTACAAATCGCAGAATTTATTTGACGATGACAATGCTGTCATAAGTATGAGTGAATAGTAAGTCGAGACGGCCATAAATGGAGGACTACATGTATATTAAAAAAAATTTATTAATTTTTCACTCACAATTTAGAATCGTAACATATAAGTAATAAATTCATCTACTTGATTTTTAAAATACATAAGTGCATTTTATGTATTAATGTCATATTAATGAGATTAAAAATTTTATCAGACATCAAAATTAAATGATCAAAAAATGATGCCAATAAAATATCAAAATTATCAAATTAAGATGAACAAATTGAAATCATAATTTAAAAATTTATGCAAACTTTTGAATCACATATATTCAGCTAAGAATAGCAACAAGTAAAAGTTTCTAAAAACTAGTTTGCAATATGTTAATATTGAATTTCTTAAAATAATGTTTAAACAATGTTATTTTAAGCTGTTCTTTATGAAAAACTAAATAAACAACTTTATATAATTATTTATCATAAATGTTTAGCTGCTTAAAAATAAACATTTTGTTTTAAATTTTAGTTAGAATACTGAAAGTATTTCATTTAACCAAAGATGATATTTGGCATAACTAGTAGATTTTTAGATATCAAAATTATTGATTATCTTTTTATGAAATTATATCTATTTAAATCATCTTCAATAATAAAGTATTTTCCATAAGAAAATTACAAACAAAACATTATTGGTTAGCCATGTATTTCATGCTGGTAAAATTTCATAATTATAAGGCCATCTTTAATAGAATCAACGATTCTAAAGATACCCATATAATTGTGTTGGCAAGATATATTACAACAGCATTTCCCAATTTAACTTGTACATAAAAGGATTCCATGGCCATTATAGAACCTTTTTAAATACTTTCAGTATAAACCTAAAAAAATGCATTGATTCAAAATCAAATTACTTTAGACAACAGATTAAAATTTCAAAATTTGAATTAAGGGCAAGAATATTAGAACTGGTTGCAAGCCTCTTAGTCATACTCTTTAAATATGCACCTGTTAAGGAAAGTACATCTAGATAAAAATAAGAGTTAACCTTTATTTAAATGATAATTATGATTCTCTATTTCTTTGAAAAAATATAAAAGAAATTCAAAATACATTTTAATAAGCAGAGTGTAAGCAAAGCAATTTTTTCTTTTTTTGAGGAATACTTAATTCCTCTTCATAGAAAGGTTTCAAAGGTTCTACAGAACACTAATTGGGAAATAGTATATTACAGAAATAGTTTTTTCATAAATTATGGAAAAATTACAATTATAAAAGAATAAAACTTATTTGATTCTTGATTTTAATGAAAATGTTTTTCTAGGAAGCATTTTTAACCTAAAACTGATTTTTAATTATTTTTATACTGAAATGAAATATACTGATTTTATGTTGAACTAAGCTTGAATGTCCAGCATATTATTTTAAAAATTTCAATTTCAAATGATTATGAATATTGAAAAGTTACACAAAACTAAAATATTTTGTAAAATGTTTGGCTTAATTAAAATTTCATAAGTGTTTCAAATTATGTGTACCGGTATTTCATATTTAGACATTCACTTAATTTTCTTTGTCATTTTTTATATTCTCTGTACCTATAATATAACTTATTCCATTTTCCTACATAAAAAAACAGCAAAAGGAATAAGTTCAACAACTTAATTGTACTTAAAGTAAAAAAATTTTATTTTCAATGTATGCTGTTTTTGGCCTACTTGAGCCTGGAAAACATTCTAGATAGAAAATAAATTCTTCTGTTTTAAGTGCTATTAAGGTGCTGAATTTTTTTAATGAAAAGCAGATGTTTTGAGTAAAAAAAAAAAAAATTTTAAAAAGACCATTTTTTTTTTAATTTATAATCAAGAAAAAATATTTAATCTTCCAAGACCAGAGATTGAATAATTTCATCCGACAAATGTTATATTAATTTTATATCAGATTTGGCTCATAGGTCAAATGAACAATTCATCTTTCAAACTTCCAATATATATTACAGGGATGGCCAATGTGTCAACTGACAAGCCACAAGAGGCAACCCATGGTGGTCATTTTTGGTCAGTAGATGATGTGACTTTTTATTCTGTAAGAATATTAAATGATGGGGCAAAACAAGACCTTCTACAGGCTGCCTACCCCCTCTGGAAGGATCAGCTGGATTGTAGGAGATGAGGATTGACAGTCTGGGCCTGGACCCGATGATAAATACAAAGAGTGGGATCTCAAATGAACAATTCATCTTTCAAACTTCCAATATATATTACAGGGATGGCCAATGTGTCGACTGACAAGCCACGAGAGGCAACCCATGGTGGTCATTTTTGGTCAGTAGATGATGCGACTTTTTATTCTGTAAGAATATTAAATGATGGGGCAAAACAAGCCCTTCTACAGGCTGCCTACCCCTTCTGGAAGGATCAGCTGGATTGTAGGAGATGAGGATTGACAGCCTGGGCCTGGACCCGATGATAAATACAAAGAGTGGGACCCAAGACTTGAACCCAGGTTCTCCAAAATGGAAAGCTGAAGCATTTCTATGCAGCCAGTCCAGCCCATGGTCCTCTGTCATACTGTCTGTATCAAAAATTGTTATTGTTTAACTTCCTCTAGTGGGCTACTGAACAGACAATTTGTGAGCTATTTTTCATTCAGGAATCACTGGCAGTCTATAAAGTAGACTGCAAGTGAGTTTGAAATAAAAAAACTGCCTTCAAATCTAAAAAGGTTGGCCATCACCGATATATTTACAATTTCATTATTTTTCATTTCATATTAAAATGAACTAAAAATAAGGTATTCAAATTATAGTCATTTTCTTACCTGAATATCAAAAGGTTCTAATCCAGGAACAATCATTTTTACAGTAAATCCAGTATCTTGAATGAAAACATATTCTTGTTCTTTATTTTCTTCCACGATTTTATTTTCAAGTTTTTTGTCTTCCATTTTTGTTTCTGTACTTTTGGAATTAATTTTGTTAAAGTTCGAATCATCGTCAATATCTTCTTCGATGAATCCATTCTTTTTCTGAACTGTTCCATTCGTTTCACCATTTAACTTAATAGCTAATTCACTATCAGTATTCCCATTTTTATGAAGGACTTTATCTTTTAAACAATCAGATTGTAAATCCACTACTGAAGAAATAGATTGGTTCTCTTCACTGGTAACATCTTGATCAGATTTATCAAGCACAGATGGCATTTTATTTGTAGTCTTTGAGCACCAATTAACTGAATTTATAAAGAAAATAATTTTTAAAATTTATATTATTTGAAATATTTTTAAAGTTTAAAAAATTTTATGATTATTAGAAGGTAATTGAATTTTTAGTATTAGCTTAAAAAATTGATAATTTCAAATTTTAATTTTTTATTCAGCTTGATTTTAGTAAAAACTCAATTCATATTGATCAGTTTAATGCACTAAACTTGAGAGGAGACTAGTAATTAAGATATCAATACAAAATTATATTTCAAACTGATCTTATACAAAATTAAATATAAAAAATATACTAAGAAATGCATATTTAGTATTTTATACATTATGTATTTCTCAGTATATTTTTAATGCTTAATTTACAAAAAAAAAAATTTTATTAATTCAATTATAAATCCTGTTTTTACTAAACGTGATTTTAAGAAAATTGTGATTTTTTTGGAAAAAATTTTATTAATTCAATTATAAATCCTGTTTTTACTAAACGTGATTTTAAGAAAATCCAAAAAAAATCACAATTTATCTTGTAACTTGTAGGATTTATCAGATCAAAAAATTATGATTGCATGTATTTGTTAGTAGAATTAACATTATCGAATATATCAAAACCAGCATTCGCGATATAATCAGCGGAACAAAATCGAGTTAAAAAAACAAATTTAATGAAATGAATTTTCATTCATAGAGTTTTTTCGATAACAAAGACAAGGAACGACTTTGACGCCAGTTGCCCTTTCGAACAGAATTGGCAGCTACACAAAAGGTGGAAACAAAATCAAAAAATGCGGCAGAACGAGATCCGTAAATAACTCCTAGCATCTCGTCGACAGTGATAAAAATAACCGGGTTCTTGCTGAACAAGCCGACGAGACTAAGGATACGAAAATGAACTACCAATTTAGATGTGGACCGCTAGAAGACGTCAGTTTCGGTAAACCTTGTAAAGGTTAATCGCTATTTAATTCAGAACCTTTCGCAAATTCCATTTGAGCACTTTCAATCCAGTAAACGCATCAAATTTGCAAATACCGTACAAAGATAACGCGCACTTTCAAATTTCATTACACCAGCATCTCTTGTATTCTGTGATCTTTAAAATAATAACTAGACTATAAATGATAATCAATTAAAATATATTGTACAACTATTGAAAAAACTCATTAAATCTATATTTAAAATTAGCAAGAATTTCTTTAAATATATCTTAATGAGTTACGGTAGCAAATTTATTTTATAGAGGCTATTTCACACAAGAAATGTCTTTTCTTAAATCTGATTTTTCATTACAGAAACCATTAAAATTTCATTTTTCTGAAGTCTCACATATTTAGACTAATTTTTGCATTAACTTCACGATATATTCTTTAAAATGTGTTTCTCGATAATGATCCCGACAATCGTTTTCCTGATAACTTATTTTACATATACTTACAATTTTAATTTAATTATTATTGATTTAAAAAATGTTTACTGGCATTAAAACAAGTTATATACTAGATAATAATATTTCAAGCCACACTAGTTTCAAAATAACTCCAATGCAGATAACATATGCATCATCTAAAAGTATTAAAGTAAACAAAACTTAAAAATTCATCAGAAAAATAGTAGTATAAATTTTTATACTGGATATAAAATTTTAAATTCCACAACTGATCAATCATATAAACCGCAAAGAATCGTAATCGGTAATCGAACTGGAATGAATAAATTTTAACCAGAAATGATAATAGCCTTTATCGATGTAATTTGATAACCACTCTCTAATATGCGCTATTCAAAGTTATATGATGTTGTATGTTCTCTTCCTACATACAGATCATAACTCTAAATTTTATTCCCTGAAATACATTTGACAAAAATTTCATTTATCTGTTTTATAGCAGAAAATTTTATATTAATTTGAAAAATATTTAATAAAAAAATGTTCAACATTCTTCCCAGCTTTTATATATATATAAAATATATCTAACAAGTCTAGAAAATCGAATTATTTCATTGTTAAAACGAGCAAGGAACATTTTTTAATGAGACCAATCATCTAAATCGACCTTTCCTACAACGAATAATTTTTTTTTAATATTTTCAAACACCACAAAAAGTTCATATACGATGACATTTTCCGGGAAAAACTTCAGATGTTCCAGTTTACACATTCTAATTTCCTTAATCAATAATGTAGAGAAAATTAAAACACTTCCGTTTCATATTTTCTTGGTTGGATAAGAGTTGAAAGAATTAAACTTTGCCATTAGAATACAGCTCTATAAATTATTTAAACTGTAAAATATTAAAAGATCTGTATTCTGTAAATTTAAAATATTTTTAAGTAACTATTATATTATATATTTATTAGATAATATTAAAAACATTAGGGGAATACTTTATTGATCCAGATATGGGAGTGAAATAAGAAATATCGATTTGATCCACCTACGTGTCTGCAAAGGTTAAAAACTATTACTTACATAAAAACATGTGCCAATAAACTGTTTTTAAATCACCAAGTATTTACCTCATATTCATAAGCAGTCACTAAACTCTCAACGGCAGAGACGAAAATTTTACAAGGAAAACTTTGATTTGGAGTTATAAAACGTATTTTATCATTAAAAAAAAAAATCTGGAAGAAGAGTAAAAACTAATTAAATCTAATATATGAAAAATCATTTTTCGGGAGTTATTAGAGAGCAAGATAATCGACATTTTGCAGTAATCATTTTTGGAATCACAAGACAAACCAGATAGATAAAAGCACTTATAAAGGGTCAAGGAAACTGACTATAAATTTTCAAAGGAAAGTTTTTAAATAATTATTCTACGCTTTTTTAAAATTCAAAAATCTGGATATCATCCAATCAGATCGAAGTCCACGAGAATTTTAAATTTAGCCGCTAGTGCAGTTAAGATTTTTATTTTGGTCAAAAGGCCAATGGCACTTGGAGAGAAAACGACGGGTGTATAATCGATAGGATACTTTCAGAAAGAATGGAAAAATTCCGTCTAGAGAGGAAAAAAAAAAATTAAAAAGTTAAAATCGGCAACAAAGAGGAGAGAAAGTGGATAAAATTATTTTGAGAAATCCCACCTACTCATTTTTTGGCAGTGTCCTTGGCATTCGGTGTTTTGGAGAGAACGGTAAATTTGTGACCGAATGTTGATACTTCCGACACAAAATACGGAAGTTACGCAACGAAAAACCGACAGCGGAGTTTACATTCATTATCAAGCAAATTTCGCAATTAACGATCCCATCCCATGGTTTCCGTCACCCTTGATACAATCGTGAAGGCCGGAAGAGGAATGACGAAATGCACACGGAACAACAATCGCGACGAAGTCCACTCGCAATCTCCGATATATCACCGTGATGTAGCTGATTCGCATTAAGAATTTAAATAATATAAAAATAGTTATTTTTTTATCATCCTTACCGTTTAAAATCGATCACTTTTTATTATAAGTTGGAAAAAAACGTATATATATATATATATAAGGCATCCGTTGATTTCAGTGTTAGTGATCGAGAAGCAGACGAACATCAACCGACAAGGTCAAACTGACTACGAACATCCAGACGATTTATAGAAGCGAAAATAAAAACCAGCACTTTTGAACGAAATTAAAAAATTAATTTACACACATTAAAAAAAGGAAGAAAAGAACGGAAAACGCCAAAATCCCGAAAGCAGACGACATTCACCTTATCCACCAGCTTTCTGCGACCCCGATCTTTGCGGACAGTGACGTCAGACGCTGCCATTCAAGCGCATGTGTCGAATTATTGCGTCATGGAGGGCACGTGCATCTCTCCGACACGCCCCCAACTTATACAGACTCCCAATTGGTTATTAGAGAGCAGGTGTATTTCAAAGTCTGCGTTCTATCTGAATGTCGAAAGTTTTAAAATTTCAGATAAAAATTTAATAATTTTAAAGTCTAGAAACGATGAAAATTATTTTTTACTCCATAACCTAACGATTTATCGTAAAATTTTAAACACTAATAATTCAGATCATCGGCTCCAGACACACCTAGATGACATAGTAACAAGGAAGAGTCGAGTTAATACAAACAACTAAGTAAAATAATGCTTTCATATTGCGCAAACGTAAACTGATGCAATATAAAACGAAAACACGAGTTACAATACTTCCGTTTAAAATTTGATTTGTTTAAATTTAAAATTATCCAACTAGATTAGAAGATATACCATTGGTGGTACACAAATTCTGTACCGAATCAATTAATTCAAAACGAATCTTCGACGTAAAACTTGTCTTATTAACAAAACAGGTATATAGGGTCAATTAACTGATATCTATCCAAGACATCGAGACCAGTCAAGTTCATTAACCGACTTTCCAATAACTAAATTGTGTGTTTGATACCGTGATACTCCCCTAACGTGGAACAGCATAAAACTTTCGTAGTGACCTCGAAAGTAAAAAATTCGTGACACGCTTATTATATTATTTAACATAACCTCTAAAAAAATTCTGCAAATAAAATTTTATTTTGGATACAGTTAAAATAATAACGGAACGCTTTCGTCATTTAACGAAAGTTGAAACTTATTAAAAAAAAAAAAAAAATTGCCGATAGAGGTCGCAAAATTAATCGTAGTCCTTGAGATCAACGATTCAAACTCGATAAAAAATGTTCTGCCAATTGATAGTCTTAAATCAATGAAGCACAGTATATTTTTTAACAGTATCGTTTCAACGATATTCACGCATCATTACCAGAGCAGATAGTGGTATCGATACATTTTATATTTTTCGTGGAAACGTTTCATTAAAACAAATTTGTAACACACTAAAAATTCACTTTGTAACTACAGTAGCATAAACTATAAACGTATATCTTATCGATATAAGATTGATTTACAGTAATCAGAACAGTATGCTGTACAGCACAATTGCATAGGCAGTGGATTGTGAAACGGATTTTTTCCATCTAGAATATTTGGTAACGTCGATCTCTTAAAACAAATTACTAAAAATCTTCGATCTGTTATAATTCGCTTTACTCGATACACATCTGAATATCATTAAGTTATAAAACCATTAGCTTCTTTTTTCTTTTTTATACTCCAATAATGATGAAATGAATTTACTCCTTTACGGGAGACGCCTTATTTCTTCATACTAATGGTTAATCGAATTCCGTTTTGACTCCTGGAATGCATTTTCTCGACAAGGGAAAACTACTCATCAACCTACATTTCTAGGAGAAAGAATATTAATTTATTGCTAAGAAGAATGTGACGTGAATCTCAACATTTCTTTCTTACATCAGTTGGTGAAATATAATTCGTTCGAATCGAGTTTCAAAACTACTTTTTTATCTGGGTTATAATTAACACATTTAAAAGAAAAATTACTAATAATAATTATCTTCCAAATTATTGATCCAAAATTTTTCCAAAGTAACATATCAGAACCGTGATATTTTCTTCCAGGAAAAAAACATTTTAAATCCAAATTATGATTTTAAATTATTAAAT
The DNA here is from genome assembly GCA_000484575.1 of Olivierus martensii. NCBI lineage: Eukaryota > Metazoa > Arthropoda > Arachnida > Scorpiones > Buthidae > Olivierus > Olivierus martensii. Next base: position 10,457 of record AYEL01074837.1, on the reverse strand, counting down.
AAAAATAATTGGCAATCATTTGAGTACAAAATTAGTGGCTCCATCTGTTAATCGCCAAATTAAACTTTTATGAATAAATACTTTAATAAATAAAATTAGCATTTATATATATTCTAATCCATATAGAACACGATTAAAATTAATTTAGCCATGCGTTAAATGGTTACTGTCGATCAAGTAAGAGGAAGGCGGCAGAATGATCCAAGTCAAGCTTCCTTTCTTCAATTCCTTTCTTCTAATATTGAATAGGAAAAATGTCCTTGAAGGTATTTTCCTAATAATTGAGGATAATGGTAAAAAAATATTAAATTTTTCGAATTATTTACTTATACAGAATGTATTTGTAAACAGGAAAAAGTTGATTTATAAAATTTTACCTTAATTACAACCTCTCAAAAAAATTCCATGATGTGTTATGATTTTTTTGTTATTAAAATTTTTTAAATAAAATTTAATAATTTAATTATTGTATTAAATATTAGTACTGTATATTTAATAGTATAATAATGAATGAACAAATGGATAATGGATGAAATAACTTAGAAAGCAGATTAGGAAGCCCAGATTAGATTAGCATATAATTACAGTCTACTCTGAGTCTACCAAATGATTTTTAAACCAAAATAGAATATATAACTTTTAAATTTTCAAGAAATTATCTCGAAAATTAAAAAATAAAACCACGAATTTGCTTATAACTGTATTTTTTATTGTATAAATCATTTACGGAAATAACTTTTTCTAGGTTAATTTTTTTAAATTTACCTTTTAACTCCCGAAAAAAAGCTTTTAACGTTGCAATTTGTACTTAAATATACAAAAATTCGAACTTTAATTTTAAACGATCCTCACACCAACATCATGAATTACAAAATCAATCCCGTACAAGCACGTGGAATTGCTAGCTAATGCGCTTGCGCAATATCCACACCAGTAGGTACTGAAGTTCAATGGATAATTCAACAAATATATTTAAATTTAAGTACATCAAATTATTTATTTAAAATGTGATCAGTATTCGTTTAAATTTGTGCTATAAAACGTATCTAATTTAAACGTTGTACAAATTTTAAAAAATTCTAATCAGTATGATGGTTACTCCATTTAGAATCATTCCCCTACCGTAAATGGAATATTCCATATTAACCTCTCGTTCCCAACAACTTATATTTTTATTTAATATTTGTAGAGGGAGCTAATTATAAATTTTAAATTTCAGGGAGTTTTATGTATAGCCCATAATGAAATATTGGGCTTTACTGTGATATTATATACATTAATTTTAATTAAATTCAATAGAAAAGCATGTCTAATTTTCATTGATCATTAAAAGAATTTTTCAAATTTATACATATTTTGTAAGCATTTAGGAATTCAAACAAAAGTTCCCATTAAAATAATAATTGAAAGTTTTAAATTTTTATCGTAAATGAAGGAATTTTTTATAAAATGTTGTATTTATTAAATGGTTATAATTTTATCTTATATTCAAATGATTTCAAAATCGGATTACATAAACTCTCATTTCGGCAGCCGGATAGCCGAGTGGTAACGTTGTCGGCGTGCTACACAGGAGGACCCGGGATTTTCGGGGTAGCGGGCCTGGCCCGGTGATCCCCGTCCTTCACCATCTAGCTTCCGTGGTTGGAACTGGCCTTGCCCCCTTAATAATCTCCCTGATTAAAAAGGAGGCGTGAAATTGCAAAAAAACAACTCTAATTTCTATACAGATTGGAATTTTTTTTATTCAATCATTTGTAAGAATTAATTTGTGCACATCTGATTTATGGAATTTTTGCATTTGACTTTCTAGTTGCACTATCCAAAAGAGGCTGACAAAAAATAATCGTCAATATCTGGTTGAAGATTTCTTTTTTTGTGATAAATTCGTGTAGAACATAGTTTGGAGAGTGCATGCATGGCCATTGATGATTGTGGTTAACTTAATAACTTAATTATTTGCTATATTGTAGGACCCAGTGCCGGATAAAAGCCGTTTTTTTTTGTTAACAGATGACGCCACTTTCCATTCAGGGAGAATACTGAGTGACGGGAGAAACAAGCCCTTCACAGGCTGCCCACTCCTGCGGAGGGGTCAGCCGAATTGTGGAGGACAGGGTTTGCCGGCCGGGCCCGGATCTCATGATAAATATTTTCAAGGGGTGGGACCCGAGATTCGAACACGGATCCTTCAGTGTGGAAAGCCGAAGCGTTTCCACGCGGCCAATCCGGGACCGATTGCAATCAATCGGGCCCCGCGCTTGAGGGATCCCCGTATTTGTCAAAGTTTATGTAATTAAAAATTATATTAAGAAAAAATATTAAAAAAAACTTTTATATCTCGTTTTTTCAATATTCGCGGAATGTATAAATGGTACGATATAATCATTTATATCTATAAAGAAAGTTACAAAATTTTACAATAACCGAAAACGACTATATATTCAAATACTTTTTTTTACATTGAGCCCTATCACAATATTTTGGATATAGGTTTATATTACCAGTTATCTATACTATGCGCAACAAGAATTGACTAATTGTATTGAAATGAGGCCGGATAACTGAGTTGTAACGCTGCTGGTGTGCCTCGCAGGAGGACCCGGATTCGCGTCACGGATCTGATATCTACTGAAAAGTTTTTCGGAATGCTGGGCCCGGCCCGGCGATCCCCATCCTTTTCTTTTTTTGCATATTTTACGCCCCCTTTCCAGTCAGGGAGATTACTAAAGGGGCGGGGTCAGTTCCAACCACGACCTACACCCACACCTGTGGAGGGGGGCCGGATGGTGAAGGACGGGGATCACCGGGCCGGGCTCAGTACCCCGAAAAAAATCCGGGACCAGACCCGGGTCCTCCAGCATGGCACGCCAACGCAATACCACTCGGCCATCCGGCCTACCCCCGTTCTTTACTATCCAGCCCCTCTCTACGGGTGTGAGTGCAGCCCGTGATTGGAACTTGCCCGCCCCTTTGTAATCTCACTGATTGGAAAGGGGCGTAAATATGCAAAAAACTGCATTGGGGCTTCTGCCAACTCTCTCCGCGCTTAATATACGTAATTAAAGCCGGATGGCGGAGTGATAACGCTATGACATGCCACTCAGGAGAACCCAAGTTTGTATCCGGGTCTGATATCTCCTGAAAACTTTTTCAGGATGCTGGGACCAGCTCGGTCCGGCGATTCCCGTCCTTCACCATCCGGCCCCCCTCCACTGGTGTGGGTGCAACCCGTGATTGAAACTGGCTCCGCCCCTCAGTAATCTCCCTGATTGGAAGTGGACGTAAAATATGCAAACAAAAAAAATTATACGTAATCTCACAGTATCAACTGAGAATTGCCTTCTGCGCATTTGTGCGATCGCAGAAGATAAAGATTGCGCTGTGTAATCTTTTAATTTGCATAAAGTTATTAATTGAACTTTTTATGTATTTTCATATATTGATTTAATTTACTCAAAATTAAAGGATGAAATTTTTTCACATCATCTATATATCATAATTATAATATTTTACAATGTTATTTCAATCACGTTCGTCATTCGTTGAAAGAAATAACATTCTGTCAAATAGAATTAAAAATTGGGTATGTTGTGTTTTTTTCGTTAACATATGATGCCAGTTTCCTTTCTCTAAGAATACTAATTGACGGGGCAAAACAAGTCCGTCCACAGGCAGTCCATTCCTGCGGAGGGGTTAGCCGGATTCTGGACGATAGGGATCGGTGGGACGGGCCCAGACCCCACGATAAATATTTTCAAGGAGTGAGATCTGAGGTTCGAACCCAGATCCTCCAGAGTGGAAAGTCGAAGCGTTTCCACGAGGTCAATCCGGTCGACAAAAATGGGTATTTATTTATAGATAATTTATTTATATATTTTGAGGGGCCCCACAAGAATCCAAACCAAAACTTTAGTAAATACTAGTCAACATATTATAAGGTTGGAAATTAGCATAAAATGGTAATCTCAAATTATCCTAGCCTTCTAAGAAAGTAATTTGTAGATTAAAACTACTTTAAAAATACTAGCACTAACTGAATCCTGATTGGTACAACCGTTTGGATTACTAACTCAAGAGCTTATCGAACAATATATTATGTGAATTGCTGAGCTAAGAAAAGAGCTATATAGATTCCTATAACTTGATATATTCGTCGGCCGGATTGGCCGCGTGGAAACGCTTCGGCTTTCCACTCTGGAGGACCCGGGTTCGAATCTCGGGTCACCCCCTTGAAAATATTTATCATGGGGTCCGGGCCCGGCCGTCGATCCCCGTCCTCCACAATCCGGCTGACCCCTCCGCAGGGGTGGGCAGCCTGTGGAAGGGCTTGTTTCGCCCCGTCACTTAGTATTTTCCCTGAATGGAAAGTGGCGTCATCTGTTAACAAAAAAAAAAACTTAATATATTCAAAGAAGGAATGTTTCTTTCATGTTTTTATTTTTTATGAACCTAACTATATATACATATTATATATCTACAAAGCGGTGGATGGCCGAGTGGTAACGCGTTGGCATGTCATTCAGAAGGATCCGGGTCCGGCATCTCCTGAAAAGTTTTCGGGATTCTGGGCTCAGCCCAGCGATCCCCGTCCTTCACCATCCAGCTCTCTCCACGGGTGTGGGTGTAACCTGTGATTGGAACTAGCACCAACCCTTAGTAATCTTCCTGATTGAAAAGGGATATAAAAATGCAAAAATAAATAGATAAAATTGTATATCCATAATATCTCGGGCGAAGACAAAATTTTAAATATAATTTTTTTTAAAGCATAATCTTTTATTTAAAAAATCCCCATCAAATTTAATCCATCCAATTTAGAGATATAAAAAATGATAGCTATTTCTCGATCATGTTATGTAGAGTGTTGTCCGACCTTCTTGATGTTGTCGCACTCTCTATAACGATAACAATTATTTAGTAATCATATTATTTTTAATTCAATCGAAATATGCGAATATTTTTATGTATATTTAAAACATACAATGCATTTCTTTAAAAGAATTCCAAACATTAATTTTTTAAATTTTATTCGTTATGGCAACTTCAAGTGAATGAACATTAGTAAACTAGAATGGCGTTACCAGGGTTACACGTTTTAAAAATTACTTTAAGAAATCACTCAAAATATAAAATAAATAACATTTTTAGTTTGTTTTAAGTTTAATCCATAGATTCTTCTTCATAATTTGAAAGTAATTATTTGAATTTAAAAATATTTTAATACTAGAACATTCAAAATTTCACAAAATGTCAAATGTAGTTAATGAACTAAGAAAAACCTCTAAAGGTCAACTTGTATACCATCGGAAGAGAACAATAGAGGTAATCTTAGGGATTTTATAAAAATAAATAATTCTGTTATTTTTTGTTAATAGAATTCTATTTTGACTGCATCGTGTTTTCGCTACTGATCATAGTGGGACGCGTCTATGAATAATAAAGACGCATTATAGCTCGCCTTAATACCTGTCGCTTTTTTCGTACTCGATAATGTAAATTTTAATATGCATGTGAATGCATATCAACATCGATGTGCTTATGTGCGCGCACCGCCGCGAAAACGCGCGGCAGTCAAAGTAGAATACCGGTAGAATGCTATGTCTTACCGGAAATTTGATTAGCAGAATTGGTATGGAGAGAGGTGGTGTGGAAGGATTAAACACAATACTATTTTCAAGTATTATGTTTATTCTTAGTATCAGCATTAAGTTAAAATAGGTATGTGGAAGAATTAGTTGGGGAAATATGGTGATTCTAGAATGAATGACAACGGAGAGTGACTGTTAGAAGTCTCTGTTGTAAGAGTGCTATTTATCTCAAACATCATCATTTGGCACAAGGCCATCTATCAATATACCTGGGAGAGCCATGAGAAACATCAGAGAAGTAAGATTGATTTCATTGTATGTGATGAAATATTGAGAGAGAAGGTTATGGATATAAGAGTGATGAGAGATGCAGAGAGAAGTTCAGATCACTATGTAATCTCTCAGATGAATCTAGGGATGGAGAAATATAAGGAGGCCAAAAGAAGTATGGATGCGAGTGAAACTGAAGGATCCACACATGAAGTGAGAGATATATGAGAAGGTGTGTGAAAAGCTGAGTTGATTGGATGAGAACACATGCAATATAGAAGATGTGTATAATGAGTGTTACAAGAGAATTGGTTGGTGGAAATATTTAGGAAGAAGGGCAATGCATAGTGGAATGATGAGATGGGATATGTTATGACTGAAAAAAAAAGAAAGTCATATTTGAAAATATTAAATGAAAATATGAAGGCATATAAGTATAAGAAATATAAAAAAGAGTGTGTTAAGATAGTGAAATCAAGTAAAAAGAGGGTGGAAAGAGAAAGAGATGAGAAACTGTAGAATGATTTTGAAGGGATTCATTTGAATAAAAGAATGTTTGGAAGTATTGGGTTTTCTAAAAAGTCATGATGCATTTTCATAATACATGGCAATTATTCATTTTTGGAAGTACTAGGGTTATTCACATCTATGTAAAGTTATTGTCATTTCAGCTGATAGTTTTAGCTTCATTTTTAAAAAAATTGATCCATTTTTTTATTTTTTTACAAATTTTACCACAAGTTGAAGATGGAAGACCAAACTTTGCATTTTTGTCATATTTTATTGTTTTACTTCTGTAAAGGAAAAAATGCATGTCAAGCTTGTGAAAAGTTGCATAAAGTTTATGGTGACAATGCTCTACTGTCAATAATGATTCACAAAATTCTGTGCTGGTGACTTTGACCTCAACAACACTCCTCAGTCAGGAAGGCCACTAAGATTGATAATGATAAAATAAAGGCATTAATTGAGTCAAACCATTGTTACATGACATGAGAGATTGCAGAAACATTGAACATTCATCATTCAACCATTCACGAACACCTGAAGAAGCTGGGATACATAAGCAAGCTCGATATTTGGGTTCCTCATGAACTCTAAGTTCATTTGACGGCATGCATAAACATCTGTGACATGCTCATTAAATGTGAGGGAAATGATCCTTTTTTGAAGCAATTGATAACTGGTGATGAGAAGTGGATTGTTTACAACAATGTGGTGCACAAACAGTCTTTGTCCTGATGTCATTATCTGCCTCAAACGATATCAAAAGCAGACATTCATCAGAGGAAGATTATGCTCTTAGTATGATGGGATTTTAAAGGTGTCATGTTTTTTGAGATTCTACCAAGGAACTGAACAATCAATTCAGAAGTGTACTGTCGGCAATTGAACATTTTGAACGAATCCATCATCCAGAAATGTCCAGAACTCATTAATCGTAAAGGAGTTGTGTTCCATCACGACAATGCAAGATCACATACTAGTTTGATCACCCGCCAAAAAATATTAGAGCTTGGATGGGATGTGTTATCACACCTATCATACTTGCCTGACTTTGTGCCATCAGACTTCCACTTGTTTTGCTCTCTTCAAAACTCCTTGTGTATTATGTCATTCAATTTAGATGAGGCTGTAAATCAGCACCTTGATCAGTTTTTTTGCCAATAAAGAGAGGTCCTTCTATGAACAAGGAATTATGAAGTTCCCTGAAAGATGGCAAAGGATTATTGAGCAAAATGGGCAATATATCTTTGATTGATATTTGTTCTTTATATAAATAAATACACTTTTTAAAACATAGAAAAAATGTGTCATGACTTTTCAGACAACCCAATATATAAAGGAGGAGACAAAGTATGAGTATCTGGTGTGAAAGATAAAAATGATAGAATGTTGTGGGATAAATCTAGGGTAGTTAATAAATGGAGAGAGTATTTACATGAGCTTCACAAATCTATTGAAAAAAAGGATGAAGGAACAACTGAGGAGATCAGAATAAATGTTTTGAATGAATATGAGCATGATGAGAAAATCAATGAAAAAAGAGGTTATGATTGCAGTTGGCAGATTGAAATATAGTAAGAGTTGGCATGGATGGGATGATGATGTATATACAGTAGTCTCTTGTTTAATGTGGTTAATTGGTTCCACAGAAACTTCACGTTATACGAGACTTACATTACATACAGAAAAGGGGGTTAGGTTCTGAAGCCTTTTTTGTTTTTTATTACAAAATAAAATATGCAATAAGAAAATTTTTTTATTTAAATCAGATAATTCATGTAACTTAAGAAAACAAAAAAATTAAAATGAAATTATAAAAATTAAAACATAACCCATTAATTTACTACAGATGGAATAGAATTACATGTAACCCATTAATGGCTGCTATTTATTGGGTTAGTATTTTTATACATTTTTAATCAGTATTTTAAATAAATGGTCAGTATTTATAATAAAATATCAGTATGTAATATAAGTGGTCAGTATTATATCGATTAATATAAAAACTGTCAGTATTTTAATTAAAATATTTGTAAATATAATTTGTCAGTATTTTAAATAGATAGTCAATATTTATAAAAAAAAATATCAGTCAGCAATAACATTAGCTGTCACTAAAGGCTGCTGCTGTTTTTGATCAGTAATATTTAGATCTACAAAAATTACTAATGTAAGTCTACTATATAATAATTTATTCTGATTATTGCACTCTAGTCAGCCTATAGATAAATCCAGCACTGCCTATAGGTGAGAAATGTTCAAGAGGATGGCCAAAATTAGCAACTTGTGCTCTTTTAGAATATTAATTAAACATTTTTTTTCTTTAATAAATTATATTGCAAGTTTCTTTTATATGTGTTAATACAGTGGACTCTAGATTTTACGAATTTGTATGTACTCCCAAAAAAATTCGTAAAATCGAAAGTTTGTAAATGGGAATGGCATTTATTAACATTAGGGACTTTTTGAGATTAACTAAATAGTTTGTTAAAATATGTAGTTTGTAAATTGGAGATTCCTAAAAACATGAGTCTACTGCAATTAGTATTTTTTAGATAATTAGTTAAGTAACAAAATGTATTATTTTGCATTTTTATGTTTGTTCTTTAATATAATAAATCATTTTTTTCTTATACACACACACACATATTGAATATTTAGTTGTGCTTATATTTTCTCTCATTTTACGATAAAAAAAGTTTGATCAGACAAAGATACTAACCAATAAAAAATACCTACTAAAAATATTACTGCAATTTTATTATTTATACTAACCAAAAATTAAAATTTTATTGACAAAAATCAAAATTATACCGACCAAATAAACAAAATTATACTGACAAAATGCAGTTTGATAATGACATTTAATTATTTATTACTGACTAAAATATCCATATATTCTGACCATTTATTTTTCAAAATACCATTAATTAATAAAAATACTGACCAAATAAATAAAGTGCCATTAATTTACTACAGATGGAATAGAAAGCATTTTTAATCCTCATTGCTGTCTTCAAGTATAAAATTTGTAAACTGCATTGTGTGACTACCGTGTTAAATGAGGAATTACTGTATTCTATATTCTCACAGCTGAAATATTGAAATATGGTGAGAAATCTATTATCAAGAGGATGTGGTGTCCTTGTAAACTATGTTGAACAAAGGATGTGGTTTCAAGTGACTAGAATAAATCTGTAATTATCCCCATCTACAAAGAGAATGATAAAAGATGTTAATGCAAGAATTATAGGGGTGTAAGTTTGCTAAGTATAGATGGAAAGGAATTTGGTGAGATTGTAATTGAGATAGTGAAGGTGACTGATGAGAGAGTATTGGGATGTGTAGTGTGGCTTTTAGAAGTGGAAGAGCATATGTAGATCAAATTTTCTCAATGCTTATGATTGTGGAGAAGTATATTCATGTGAGGAACAAGATATTCTGTGCTTTTGTAGATTTGAGAAGGCATATGACAGAGTGAATAGAAGTAATCTGTGGAAAATACTGAAGAAATATGGTGTGAATGAACAGCTGCTTGGGGCAATAAGAGTGATATATGATAACAGTTCTATAAGTATTGCAAAGTCGCGGTTTAGAACGAATGCAATAATTCCAATTATAAGCTAAACCTAACGGCTAGCGACTCTGCAAATTCCAGAGTTCGGCCTGAGCTCAGGTCTTTTTCTAAGTTCTAACTTAATACTAAGTAATTATAAAACAATTAACAACAACGTAAAGTCTAACTGACGAAACGAAACTAAATATCGGAACTTACACTGAAAGTACTGATTAAGTGTTAGCAATAAAAAGAACAAAAAACGATGTTAGAACTTACACTAATAAATTGAAGAGAATACAAAAAAGTTAGATAATAAGAAAATATAAATTTATTAGACTCAAAAAACTTACAAAATGTTAATAAATGCTTTATTATAGTTATATATTACCAATTAATCAACAAAACTTGTTTAATCTAACTCAAATCTCAACAAACACTTATTCACAAAGAAAAGAACCTTAAATACTATTTAAATTCTACTACCTCCACCTCCGATACAAACTTCAAATAATAGTCGATCCTTACAAGAA
>AYEL01074836.1:0-29894 GCA_000484575.1 Olivierus martensii | reverse complement strand
GTTTAATCGATGATCTGCCAAAATATCAGTTGTTATGTCAAAGTATATTTCTTGTCTCTCAAGTAGTACCAAGTGATCACTAATGACAGACTCCAGAAACATTAAGAGCTTATACAACTGTTGTGTTGGGTGGATCAAAAACCCCTTTGATTTTATTTCTGTAAGGTGGCTGGCTTTGTGCAAACTTGGTTTGTCATTGGCAAGGGAATCTGTACAACCCTTACATCTTCCATCAATCAATCGTCTTGCTACAAAACCACCAAGGTAGTAGACAATGCATTGAGTGTCAGTAGCTGAAGAATAATCATGGTCACCAATGAATACTGAGTTCACTTCTATGCGTTCTGGCTTGTCAAGGACTTCCAAAAGTTGTTCATGCAAGTTCTCAAGCAAATTTTGCTTGGTGTTTTCAACTGTCTTAAGATGAAACAGCATTTTGATTTTGCTGTACTCATCAGAGGCTCGTTTAGGTGGTGAAACTAAACTGTATACAGACATCAACCTTTATAAGTATAAAAAATGGAATATAGTTGGAGGTGTCTCTCCTCCACAACCTTGTCTGATCATTCCAAAAATTCTCTGCAATAAATGAGAAATATTGCTAAAGTGACATATGATTATGTCTCAAATGATAAAATACAAAAACTGTATTTTATCATTGTAGTGTGACAGTAAGTCAACTTTGAGATGGTTTGGTCATATGGAGCAAATGAGTGAAGATCAATTAATAAAACAAGTAAATGTTGAGCGTTTGGAGGATAAAGGCTGGATTATAGTCCAACTCCAGCAGGGAATTTGCTGTGCAGAGCTCACAGAGTTCTGTTAAAATTTTTTGCCATGTTTGGTTGGTGTTCTTGAGAAATATTGCTAAAGTGACATATGATTATGTCTCAAATGATAAAATACAAAAACTGTGGAGTGAAGAGTAGTGTGACAGTAAGTCAACTTTGAGATGGTTTGGTCATATGGAGCAAATGAGTGAAGATCAATTAATAAAACAAGTAAATGTTGAGTGTTTGGAGGGTAAAGGCTGGATTATAGTCCAACTCCAGCAGGGAATTTGCTGTGCAGAGCTCACAGAGTTCTGTTAAAATTTTTTGCCATGTTTGGTTGGTGTTCCTCTGGACTATGAACTGCCAGCATCTTCAGCTGACTTTTGATGCTGAATTCACATCATTCGAAGTATTCTTTATATTTATAGAATCCCATACTTTTTCATTATGGGATTCTATGCAATGGCAAAATGATATTAATAAAAATTGATTCCTTATACATCTAAATGTTTTAAAATGTATGAAATTATAAAAAAGAACTTTTTTTTTAAATTTTAAAATCAAATGTTTTTGCTACTTTGTATTAAATTAATTTTCAGCCATTAGAAAATTCTTTTTTAAATAAATAAACTTTATTAATAACTTATAAAATTATTTACAAAGCTTTTGCAAAGCCTGAATAAAAAGTTTTATTAAAGGTTCCAAAAACACTATGGCTTAAGCCATACTTTTTCATTATGGGATTCTATGCAATGGCAAAATGATATTAATAAAAATTGATATGCAATAGCAAAATGATATTAATAAAAATTGATTCCTTGTACATCTAAATGTTTTGTATGAAATTTTTTATATTAATTACATTATTTTCTTTGCAGGATTTCAGTATTTCGATTTTCTCATTTATTGCTAGGTCTCTTTTGTTGCTAACATTCTTAATAATTTTTGCTTCGTTCCATATAACGTTAATGTCTTTTTGATACTCACTCTGCGCTAGAGCTGTAGCAAGTTTACCATTAGAGATGTTATCTTTGTGTTCAGCTACTCACTCTTATAAAGTTTCAGGCAGTGACACCAATATATACTTCCTCTCTATTATCTTCTATGTTATGGACTGGGATTTTATATACACCAGATTTATAGTCATTACTATATTTTTGTTTTTCATTTCGAAGTAAACTAAATATAGTTGGTGGCCTCGTATATGTGCACTTACTGTTGGTATTTTTCAGCACTCGCCATATTGTTTTATTCTTGTGTAGTCATATAACATTGAAGCAACATACAACATTGAAAAACAACTGGCTAGCTGGTAGTTAAATTAGATATGTGCACTTACTGTTGGTATTTTTCAGCACTCGCCTTATTGTTTTGTTCTTGTGTAGTCATACAACATTGAAGCAACATACAACATCGAAAAACAACTGGCTAGCTGGTAGTTAAATTAAAGGAGTATGAGTACCAAGTTAAATCAACACAGGATTTTCTGAAGCATCTGAATGATTACACACCGACAAGGAATGAAACAATGTCAGTACTCAACTTCGAGTCCCTCTATCCCTCCCTTAATCTAAACGCCACATGCTTGCTATTCTATCGATTCCTCTTAGAACACACACAAGAAGATGAATTAGACCCTGAAATACTAAGAGAGCTCGCACAGTTAATATGCCACAACTCATTCTTCACATTTAAAGGCCTCTACTATCATCAAGTTAAAGGAGTCCCTATTGGAAGCCCAATGGCTGGGGTCCTAGCAGAAATCGTAGTAATGGAGGTGGAGGGACAGATCCATAACTTAATAAGATCTGATACAGCATTATATTATAGGTATGTTGATGGCTGGGGTCCTAGCAGAAATCGTAGTAAGGGAGGTGGAGGGACAGATCCATAACTTAATCAGATCTGATACAGCATTATATTATAGGTATGTTGACGACATTTCTGTTATGTGGAAGAATGCAAGCAAGGCGATAGACCTAGTAAATAGTTTTTATAAGGAGCAATATGGTCTTAACCTTAAAATAACTCTAGAAAGTAATGAAGAAATTAATTATTTAGACGTAAAAATTTTTCTGATAAATAGAAGGATAGAAACCACAGTATACGTTAAGCCCACCACTACACTGGTGCATCGCCGTCTACGATACGATTCATGAAAGCTATACGCCCTCTCAATACCAGTTAAAGCATGAAATCGAGATAGTTCATATTCTGGCCACGGAGCGCTGCAAGCGTGTCCTACATCTGCTCCAACGTCGATGAATATAGACTAAGTTCTTATGAGAATAATCATTCTCGACTAAAAACGTACAAATTCTTTAGCGTAATAATATAAATAAGGATTTTAGCATATGAAATTTGTTTATATTACTCTCACTTTTACCCAATATTCTTGGCCACAGCCAATCATTTAGCATATGAAATTTGTTTATCTAACTTTCACTTTTACCCAATATTCTTGGCCACAGCCAATCAAAGCAAGAATTGAATGATAGCTAGATAAATTGTTAAAAGCATATCTTATCGTAATTACAAAAAGTGTTTTTTTTTCTTCAACAGATATAAAGGGGGAAAATAGTTGTAATTCGTTTTTTCATTTATTATTTTTGCCCTTAAAATGCATTAGAAATAAAATTTAAAATATTTTGATATGAATTATTTTATTGGTGACAGTAATAAAAAAAGAGATATCAAACCAGTCACTATTAATTTTAATTTCCTCATCTAATAATGGTAACATTCATCAAATAATGGTAACATTCTTGTACCTATTATTACAGTATCAATCTGTTTAAAAGCTGCCTATGTATTTGTTTTGATTTTTTTAAAGTATGGATTAGTCATATTTTAAGCATTACAACTACAGCTATTAATGCCTTACTAGTATCCCAAGACAGAAGCAGCAAAATTTTTTACATATGTCATTGATAAACACATAAGACTCTGACAAGTCTAACATTCCATTTCCCTATCCCGATCAAAAGGTCATTCAAAAATAATACAGTTTTTCCGGTTAATTTCGTTAGCTTCACAACATAAAAAATGAAGTTATTACATTTAATCCGTACAATTAATTTAGTTAAAAAGTTTCTGACAAAAACAAAATTATGCTTTTCAAGTTTATAAATATTTGTTATAAGAGAACTTTCTGACAAAAATAGGGTTCTGCAAAAGAACACGTCGCGCATCACGTGATTCATTAGTTTAGTTGTTAATCGTCCTTTTTTATTACAATTAATCCAAACCCGACAATATCATTATTAAAATTAATAAATTATAACCATATAAAATTATATTTAGGTAAATAATAATTGACATATTGTAATGAAAACAAATTATTTAATTAATTAAAAATAGATGTGCATCAGTTCATTAGTTTTTAGATTCTTAAAGATGATTTCTAGACGATCATTATTTTAAATTCTGCGAACAAAGTCTGATTCTATTGTTTGTTTGTGTTATATACTTGACACCTACAAGTGTTGTGACGTCGTAGTTTCGGATTCCATTTTAAGGGAAAAAAAAGGCTGTCCGAGATTTTACAATCCCATAACTCCATGCATTGGAGAACAAAGTACAAGGTTGTTCGTTTATGACATTCGCATGTATTCTCCTTTCTGCTATAACCAATAATTCATGTAGATACATGTGCTTGTGCTCATGTCCTTATGATTTCTGCTTCTTCCCAATTTACATCCCGATCGTATTGGTAAAACTTTTTAGCCAGAGATGTATTTAAACAGGCATTTGTAGTAGCTCTCTTTATTTTACAACTTTACAAAAAACCGACTTTACAATACCATGACTGTTATAACACTGATCATTTGCAGCACATGTCCCCACCCCACAGCTCCCTTGGCATGGGAGAACTCGAGATGAGTGACCCCAATTTGTGACGTCATCTTACATCGTCTTACACATTCATAATATCTTGCTGATGTTCATTGATCCTTTGTGAAAAATTTCTAGTCATTACTCCAATATACTCTTCATGCTGTTCTATAGTCTTATTATAGATAAAAACTATACTGCAGCATATAGCCAAAAAAGAGTGAAAATTTTCAAATAGGATCATAAGTAAGTGATGTAGGGATCAAAGATAGGAGAATTGATTCAGAAATGTATATAAACAAACAACATTTATTTAAAACAAACAGAAAATAAAATACAAGATTAACTTATTTTATTAAAACTAATTAACCACATCGAAACGAAAGTGTCAAAAACTGAA
This sequence comes from Olivierus martensii, assembly GCA_000484575.1. Lineage (NCBI taxonomy): Eukaryota > Metazoa > Arthropoda > Arachnida > Scorpiones > Buthidae > Olivierus > Olivierus martensii. Next base: position 24,887 of record AYEL01074836.1, on the reverse strand, counting down.
ATATACAATAGACTTTACAGATTTCCTCTGAATATCAGAGAGAGTTATTTGACATGAGAGATCATACCTGGGAGAGAGAATAAACAAGAAATCTACTTCATTCCTTCATTATCTTTTATATCTGTGTTCCCTAGTTTTCATCAGACAACCACCAATGGCATGGGACATAGATTCATCTTCTCTGCTACATTTCTGCCATCTTCTTCTACAATGCGTTCTTTATCTCACTGTTGACTGACTCTCATTTGTCCTTTCTTCTTGGAAAGCAAACTTATTCTCTGCTTATTATTCAGTAAGAGGCAATCACAATATTTTATTGTTTGACAGAAGGTGATCTAGTTTCATCATTGTTCAATAAAACTGATCCTTCTACTTCCCTAGACATCTTCAATTTTTAGCCAAAAATTATTTTCAATTTTAAGACTATAAAATTCTACTAATTAATATAGTTATTCATTTATTCTCTTAAGGCTTGCTAGATTCCATCCATCATAGCAACAATATTCTTTCCATAACATAAAAATTAATATTTCATCATATTATAATTTGTAATAAATACATTTTAACTAACCTGTTCCTGCAATCTTGTCATAATACTTCTAATATTATTCAAAACATCCTTCCAATGCTGCTGCTGACGTAGTAAATCTGTATTCATCAAACCTAAAACCTATAAATTTACAAATAAATTTTTACTATTGTATAATTTAGCAAAAATTCTATTAACAATTACAAATTTTAAATAAAACGTACAGTCAGCTATAACAATACATGGAAAATTATTTTTTCTTATATAACAATACATGGAAAATTATTTTTTCTTTTTTCTGTAATGGATCTGGCAACATGTATGGCCAATAAAATAATTCTGACACCAGGAGCAGTTTAGATCCATGAGCTCCAGCACAGAGTATGTAAAGGAACCAGGCCAAAAATTCTGAATATGGTTGTGTAGGTAAGCGGCACAGCGATCTGGGATGAAGGATTGACTCAAACTAACTAAAGTTTAACAAAACAACTATTTAGTTAACAAAGTAAGCAATAACACACAATTAAAGCGATTATATAAACTAAAGCAACACAATGATTCTTGATCTGATACATTTTCTGAGAGAGAGCTCCGCAACACCATGCACATACAGGGGAGAGATCGTACAATCCTACTTCATCTTGCCTATTATCCTATTTTAGCACTTAACACTATAATTCAAACTTACATAGTTCGCTGTCATTTCACAAATGTCCATTGCTGGTTGAGACCATCATCCATTGTCGCTATTACCATTGGTCACTGTCGTCCATCATCTCCGTTGGCCATTCCCGATGGTTGAGTTCATTTTCCTGTTGTCTTACATTTTTGGTTATTATTTCGTACTTCTTATCAGACTGTTTCTTCTCTTCTCCCAAGATCTGTGTGTCTCTACTCTGTCTCAATCTCAGAACCAGGAATTTGTTGTTTTTATTTCTACTCCTTCAACAAGAAAGTTCCCACGGTTCAAAGACAGAACTATCAAACATGAGAAGTTTGTCATACTGATAATTTTTCTGTTCTCTTAATTAATCTTATTAATTACTTTGTTATAATTAAAATTTTATATAAAAAGTGTAAATTTCAAGTTTAACATAATATTGTGATGTAATTTAAAAAGGAAATATGCAAATCTATTAATTTAAATTCTATAAATTAAAATTCAAAATCATAAAAGAACATTGGAGAATCTGTTTATATTAAATTATCTACATTTCAAATTTAAATTTTAAAGGAACATTGAAATTAAATATAAACTAGTCATTGAATTTTAATTTGAGAAACAAAGAATTTGTACAAAAAAATAAACTTCAATCCTTCAGATTATTTCTGCTTAGACTTATTATAACTTAATATTTTTAACTCAAGCACATTTCAGCAATAATTATGCACACTATTATTTATTTAGTGTGCATAATTTTTTAAAGCCATCTTCAGCATTATAAACTATAGGATCAAACATATAGATTTAATTTAACATTGTTATTATGTTCAATTCAAAATTTATGTATTAATTCATTATCAGTTATTTAAATTAACATATTCATTATATTATACTAGAACTTCTAAAAACTGCTATTCCTTAAATAAATATAACTTCAGTAACACAAGCACTTTAGCAGTTAGAAAAACACAAATATTTTATTATAAACATAAAAAATGCTTTCATACTAGAACTTCTAAAAACTGCTATTCCTTAAATAAATATAAGTTCATTAAACACAAGCATTTCAGCAGTTAGAAACACATAAATACTTTATTATAAACATAAAAAATGCTTTCGGTATCACTAATATCATCTTCAGTTTACATGGAACAAAAGCATATAGAATACAATTCAAGCTTTACATTTTAAATTACATCAAATAGAATAATTTTCATATGCTATAGAGACTAATAACTTTGACATGAAATTAATGCTTTTTAAAAGTTAACACAATATATTAGAAAGTCTTTTAATAATCCTGTTGGACATAAAATATCATAATAAAATAATTCAAGAGTAATAATAATAGCCATAATTTAGGAGTGGTGATTTTCCACTGTTTCCCTTCCATGCATTGCTGACTTCATATCATAATAAAATAATTCAAGAGTAATAATAATAGCCATAATTTAGGAGCGGTGATTTTTCATTGTGTATTTCCAGGCATTGCTGACCTCGTCTGCTCTTTTTATATTAATTACATTATTTTCTTTGCAGGATTTCAGTATTTCGATTTTCTCATTTATCGCTAGGTCTCTTTTGTTGCTAACACTCTTAATAATTTTTGCTAATAATTTTAAAATACTGAATTTGCAATAAAAACATATAGAATAAAAATATGGAAGGTAAATTTTACTGATACAAAATAAAAAATACTTCAAAAAATTTTTCTTGTAACAATACAGTAGAGTCTCCCTAATCCAACACATATGGTTCCGGGGTTTGTCATATTTCAGAAATTTGTCGAATTATTCAATGTTCAATGAAAAAAATGGAATTACACAAATGAATACGTTTGATTTATTAAGACTTTTCTGTCACTGGTCTTGTTGTTCAAATCTTTCACAAACCCCTCAATTTTATCCTGACTTTTTTTAATGTCATAAATGGTGGCTCGTCCAATACCATAAAATGAAGCCATATCACTAAATTTTTCTCTATAGGCTCGTCCAATACCATAAAATGAAGCCATATCACTAAATTTTTCTCCCAATCAAGATTTTACTTATTTCTGCCTTTTTTGACTATAGTCAACGTCTTGTGTTTTGTTTTTCACTTTTTCTGATTTGTGACTTTATGTAAAGATAAATAACAAACACAGATACAGTAAAAACCCTATTTTATAGTAAATAGTATACTGAACATAAAAATTAGTCCAACTATAAAGCCTGTGCAACAAATGAATAGCGATTAACAATTTGTTTATATCAGTTTCTCTCTCTTGCACATTGACAAGTTGTGACATGAAAATTTCATGTGGGCAGCACAATAATTCAAAGAGTGCCGGACTACAGAGACTCAGCTGTACTTTCAACATTTTTACATAAAAGTTATTTTATAAATAAAATAAAAATAATAATAATTCTGGCTACAATTTTATATTATTAGATAAACATTTCAGCAAGAGAATGGACAATATTATTATAATCAATAAAACAATGTAATTTTGATACTAAATAAGCTAAGAAAGCTTCATTCATTGTAATAATTTTACAAATATAATACAATTTTATTACTATATGATGCAAAATATAACACAGATACAATAATATTAAAAAATTTGATTGTCTGATAAAAAAAGAAGCTTTATTTTGAATAAAATCAGAAAAATTTTATTTGCTTTTTGAAATCTCAGATAACTACAGTTTTTTAAAATAGTTTAAGTAAATACAGATAGGCCTAAATTAGTGTGAATAATGGGTTCCACGAATTTCTCGCACTAATTGAATTCACACTATTCAAACTATATGTAAAATATGGTAATTGGTTCTAGCTTTGTGAGATTCCGGCCATTAGCCAACCTCACAATGAATACCCACAATACTAACTGTTTAAGAAATATTTATTTTCATATTTTACATCAGTGTTCATCATCTAAATTAATAATTTACCAGGAATTTAATTGTTTAAGAAATATTTATTTTCATATTTTACATCGTTGTTCATCACTTAAGAAATATTTATTTTCACTTTTATCGTTGTTCATCATCTAAATTAATAACTTACTAGGAATTGCATCTCATGCCATCAAAAAACCAACCATTTCATATTTTACATCATTGTTCATCATCTAAATTAATAACTTACCAAATCATATTTTACATCGTTGTTCATCATCTAAATTAATAATTTACCAGGATTTGCATCTCATACCATATTTTACATTGTTGTTCATCATCTAAATTAATAACTTACCAGGAATTGTGCATCATTGTTCATCATCTAAATTAATAACTTACCAGGAATTGCGTCCTTGATAACCACAATACTAACTGTTTAAAATATATTTATTTTCATATTTTACATCGTTGTTCATCATCTAAATTAATAACCAACCAGGAATTGTGTCTCATACCATCATCAAACCAACTGCCAAATCATTTAAAATTATATAATTTTAGATTAAATAGAATTAAATCAGGTCTGACAGGGGTAATAACTTACCAGGAATTGCGTCTCATACCATCATCAAACCAACCGCTTAAAAAATATTTATTTTCATATTTTACATCATTGTTCATCATCTAAATTAAATATTTATTTTCACATTTTACATCATTGTTCATCATCTAAATTAAAACACCAGGAATTGCATCTCATACCATCATCAAACCAACTGCCAAATCGAAAGTGAAAGTTGAGTGGTTCTTTTATGTCACTCAATCACATTCATTTTGCTCTAGCGTAATCACTAACCTCTTTTTTTTTTTGTTTCCTGTTTTACATCAAAAGTGTTCTTCCTTTCATTCATTTCAATACTTTTTAAAAGAGAAAATTCTTATACTGTTTTATCCATTGATACTTTTTAAAAGAGAAAATTCTGTACTATACTGTATGTATATGATGATTATAGTACGATAACAAAGCTGAATAATAGTAATGTTAAATAGCTAACGTCAAAAAGCCCATCTTTCTGGTGTTTTACTAATAATAGTAATGTTAAATTAGCTAACGGCAAAAAAGCCCATCTTTCTGGTGTTTCACCCCTTCATACTTTTTAAAAGAGAAAATTCTGTACTATACTGTATGTATACGATGATATCAAAATAAAAATCAATTTTTAATCAATCAAAAATCTACACAAAGTTAAATAATAGTAATGTTAAATAGCTAATGGCAAAAAGCCCATCTTTCTGGCTTCTGTACTATACTGTATATATACGATAACAAAGCTGAATAATAGTACTGTTAAATTAGCTAACGGCAAAAAAGCCCATCTTTCTGGTGTTTCACCCCTTCATACTTTTTAAAAGAGAAAATTCTGTACTATACTGTATGTATACGATGATATCAAAATAAAAATCAATTTTTAATCAATCAAAAATCTACACAAAGTTAAATAATAGTAATGTTAAATAGCTAATGGCAAAAAGCCCATCTTTCTGGCTAATAGTAATGTTAAATAGCTAATGGCAAAAAGCCCATCTTTCTGGAGCCAGGTGTCTGTTCTTGGACCATTCTTCATCCAGTTTTACTAACCTAAAATTAACATTAATTTGTTAATTGACATCATAAAAGGGGACTGACATTTGTAAGTAAGACTGGTCTATGCTTATAACTTGCATTAATCAAATATTTGCTTGCACTAACTGAAAAACAGTATCATTTTTATAAGTCGCACTAATTGAATATCACATTATTCGAACTCGCACTAATCGAGGTCTACCTGCATATAAAAATTCAACTACATTAGAGATCATAATTTCTGCTCAAAACTACCAATTTTTAAATTTTGAAAAGAAAATAAGTTACAGAGAAAAAATGATAAAAGTAAAATTTTTCAAAAATTAAAGTGAAGTTGGGGAGAAGACTGAGAAAACTGGTCTGAAGTGCAAAGTGTTATATAACTCTATTAGGTAATTTATATTTTATACTCACAGAATATTACTATATAATTGAATCAGGTCATGATCTGGCTTGTAGATACTCATCATGTTTATTAATAATAGAATAAAATAAGGAAATAAATAATGGTACTAAATCAATTATGCTTTAATAGTGCAATATTTACATATAATCACACATAAAAAGCACTTTCAATCTCAATACAGAAAGACCATCTTCAAGTTGTATATATATATATATATACAGTACATATGAAATAGAAATTATTATGTTTCTATAATTTTTGTTTTTTCCATACAAGGGTGAAGAAAAACTTCATCATAAAGTTTTTGCATACTGATAGGGGGGCATTGAAACAAATCTAAAATGTCAATGAACATATTGACTAAATGGCACCATTTTCAAATTAGGACCCTTTACAGCTAGCCAATTACAATCAAGCATACAAAAGTGCCATTGCCATGTGTTGTGTCACTCTTAATTGGGACTGGCTAGCTCTGCTTGTTCAATTGTGATTGGTTAGCTTTAAAGGGTCCTAACTTGAAAACAATGCCATTTAGATCACATGTTCATTGATATTTTTGACTCATTTTTATACTCTCTATCAATATACAAAACTTTACAACAAAGTTTTTCTTTACCCTATATACAAATACATACACAAAAGAAATAGAAACAAAAGAAATATAATATTAAATTATAATAATTTCTATTTATAATGTTTATAATTCCATCAAAAAGAGACAATTCTTTAAATCTGATATGAGATCCCAGTTAAGCAGTGACTTTATTCAGATTGCACAATGTCATGACACAAATTCTCAAAGGTGAAACCTTTGAGAATTTGTGTGTCATTTGTGTCATTGGTTGCTTCCATTTCAAAAATGGCATTTCTTACTGCCATTTTTGAAAAGATTGAATCAGGAATATAAGTATTTTACTTTAACTAAATAAAATATTCAATGTATAAATATAATAGGAAATAAATAGAAATAAAAATTGGTTTGAGTTTGATTCTTCACAAATTTAGTAATCAAGTATATATATACAGCAAAACGTGTCTAAGTTGGACACATTTGGGTATTACTATATGATGCAAAATATAACACAGATACAATAATATTAAAAAATTTGATTGTCTGATAAAAAAAGAAGCTTTATTTTGAATAAAATCAGAAAAATTTTATTTGCTTTTTGAAATCTCAGATAACTACAGTTTTTTAAAATAGTTTAAGTAAATACAGATAGGCCTAAATTAGTGTGAATAATGGGTTCCACGAATTTCTCGCACTAATTGAATTCACACTATTCAAACTATATGTAAAATATGGTAATTGGTTCTAGCTTTGTGAGATTCCGGCCATTAGCCAACCTCACAATGAATACCCACAATACTAACTGTTTAAGAAATATTTATTTTCATATTTTACATCGTTGTTCATCATCTAAATTAATAACTTACCAGGAATTGCATCTCATACCATCATCAAACCAACTGCCAAATCGAAACCAAAAGCGGAAGTGGAGCACTGCTTTTATGTCGCTTAATCAGGTTTCAACATGAGAACTATTTATTTGAAAAGAAGTCTGTATGAAGCCTTTTTTATATTTAATTTACACTTTATCCACACATTTTCAATTTTATTTATTTTTATACCAAATAGAGTTTCAACAATCTCTGGTTCATTATTAGAAAATACTTATCGTTCAAATTCCTGTATATATTCCAAAACTGTTTCATGATCATTCTAACAAAGTCTCTATATGAATTGAGCTGGATATAATCTTTTCAATTAAATCACTAGTTGTGCCAGTGATTTAATTGAAAGATTTCATATTCAGCCAGTGATTTCATAATCATGATGGACAAGATTGAAGATTTTGCAAGGTCGCGAATTGTAACGAATATTAATACTATTAGTTATAAACTAATTCTAATGGTTTAACAAATCCAGAGTTCGGCCTGAGCTCAGGTCTTCTTCTAAACTCTAACTTACAAATAATTAACTTCAGAACAATCTAACAACAACTAACGTTTAACCGGCAAAACAAAACTGGAAACTTACAACTAGAGGTAACGAATAAGTATTAGATTGAAAAAAACAAGACGATGTTAGAAATAAATTCTCAAACAAGTTAGAATGTTAGAAACTTACACTAATAAATTGAAGAAATTCTCAAACAAGTTAAATGACATGTTAGAAACTTATGCTAATAAATTGAAGAAATTCTCAAAACAAGTTAAAAAACAAAAATCTTTAGACTAAATTCTCAAAACAAGTTAAATAATAAAAAATTATAAATTTATTAGACTCCAATTCTCAAACAAGTTAGATAACAAAAAATGTAAAATTTATTAGACTCATTCAAACAAGTTAAATGACAAAAAAATATAAATTTATTAGACTCAACAAAGTTAGATAATAAGAAAATATAAATATATTAGACTCAAAAACACTTTCAAAAAGTGTTAATAAATGCTTTATTGAAACGATAATAAAGCAACAATCAAAAAATCAACAAAACTTGTTTAATCCAACTCAAATATTAAAATTCCAATTATTCACAAAAGGAAACCTTAAATACTACTTAAATCTACTACCTCCACCACCGATACAAACGTCAAGCAATCGTCGATCTTTACAAGAATTCAAATGTCGCTTAGCCAACCTTACGTTGATACAACACCTCACTGTGTCATTGGTTGCTTCCATTTTTATACTGGGTGACTTACAATCCCGTGTTGCTTCATTTACATAACTACACATAACAAGTTTAAATTTATTAGCTTACAGAGTAATTCGTTCATGTCATCCTATTTAAAATTTATTTATATATTGAACAAAACATCAATATGGACCATTCACATATCGGATCAGTAGTAAAATTAGATGATGACATCATTACCTGGGACAGCTAAACAATAGAAAGTTCTGAAACTGAGAGGGCGTATAGCACTCATGAATCGTAGACGGCGATGACTGGTGTTAATCCCCAGGTGGTCCTTCGAACTCTGGGCCTACAAAAAAACCAGCATTTGTGGCATATTTTAAAAGAAGCCTAACTCATTGTTCTAATGACGTTTACAGAAAACAAGAACTAAAAAGAATATATTTCTGGGGCAGAAAACACAGATATAATATGAAGTTCATGGAAAAGATTTATAGAGAACAAAGTGTAAAATATGAGAATTGTAATATAACTACCCAACAAACTGGAGATACACAGAAAAACAGGTCGTCAACTGATGAAAACCATCTCCATGTACCATTCCAAACTACCCAACAAACTGGAGATACACAGAAAAACAGGTCGTCAACTGATGAAAACCATCTCTGTGTACCATTCCAACTACACAAGAACAAAACAATAAGGCGAATGCTGAAAAATACCAATAGTAAGTGCACATATACGAGGCCGCCAACTATATTTAGTTTACTTTGAAACGAAAAACAAAAATATAGTAATGACTATAAATCTGGTATATATAAAATCCCAGTCCATAACATAGAAGATAATAGAGAGGAAGTATATATTGGTGTCACTGCCTGAAACTTTATAAGAGTGAGTAGCTGAACACAAAGATAACATCTCTAATGGTAAACTTGCTACAGCTCTAGCACAGTGTGTGTACCAAAAAGACATTAACATTATATGGAACGAAGCAAAAATTATTAAGAGTGTTAGCAACAAAAGAGACCTAGCGATAAATGAGAAAATCGAAATACTGGAATCCTGCAAAGAAAATAATGTAATTAATATAAAAAGAGCAGACGAAGTCAGCAATGCCTGGAAATACACAGTGGAAAATCACCGCTCCTAAATTATGGCTATTATTATTACTCTTGAATTATTTTATTATGATATTTTATGTCTGACAGGATTATTAAAAGACTCTAATATAATTATTAAAAGACTCTAATATATTGTGTTAACCCTGGAAATACACAGTGGAAAATCACCGCTCCTAAATTATGGCTATTATTATTACTCTTGGATTATTTTATTATGATATTTTATGTCTGACAGGATTATTAAAAGACTAATATATTGTGTTAATTTTTTAAAAGCATTAATTTCATGTCAAAGTTATTAGTCTCTATAGCTTATGAAAATTATTCTATTTGACATAATTTAAAATGTAAAGCTTGAATTGTATTCTATGTTTTTTTTTTCCATGTAAACTGAAGATGGTATTAGTGATACCAAAAGCGTTTTTTATGTTTATGATAAAATATTTACCTGTTTCTAACTGCTAAAGTGCTTGTGTTTACTGAACTTATATATATTCATTATAAAATAATAATAATAACATAGTATAAGTATTATAATATAAATTTATAAATAAGTATCAGTCTATATTATCAATCATTAACAACATATAGGCATGATGCCGATGCATTTTCCAATTGTTTTCTTTAATTAAATTACCTTGTTTTTCTCTTTTTAATATTTCTAGTGTTTCTGCAACATATTTATCATCTATTTTATCAATTTTTCTAATAATTTTTGTCTCTTCCCATTTAATTTCTATATCTAACTCGTAAAATTTCTTTACCAATGCAGTATGCAAATCTCCCTTTGTGATGTCATTACGGTGTTCTTTAATTCTTTCTTCTAATGCTTCACTAGTCACACCCATATAAAATTCTTCTTTATCTAAATCAGTGATTCAGGGTTGCAGAGTCGGATGGCAAATGATCTGACTCCGACTCCACCTTTTAAAAAAAATCTGACTCTGACTCCTGACTCCGGGCTGTTTAAAAATCCGACTCCAACTCCACGGCAAATGATCTGACTCCGACTCCACCTTTTAAAAAAAATCTGACTCTGACTCCTGACTGTTTAAAAATCCGACTCCAACTCCGCCCAAAAATCTCCAACTCTGCATCCCAAGATTGCAGAATTGGGTGGCAAATGTTCCGATACGGACTCCATCTTTTAAAAAAAATCTGACTCCCTAAAATTTGTATGGTCTGACTCCGACTCCCTCTCCATCCAAAAAGTTTTGACTCCCCGACTCCTAACTCCACCCAAAAAACCTCTGACTCCCTGACATCTGACTCTGCAACCCTGAGTGGTTCCCAATCTTTTTTGGCCATGCCCCACTGTGACATATTATTATTATTATTATTCAAAGTGAATTCACATTGAGGAAGCCTAAACTTGGTCTAAACAAACTTCCAAAGAGCACGGCATCTATGAAAGAAAAATAAAAGAACAAAAGAACGCTCCACCCAAAAAACCTCTGACTCCCTGACATCTGACTCTGCAACCCTGAGTGGTTCCCAGTCTTTTTTGGCCATGTCCCACTGTGACATATTATTATTATTATTATTATTCAAAATGAATTCACATGGAGGAAGCCTAAACTTGGTCTAAACAAACTTCCAAAGAGCATGGCATCTATGAAAGAGAAAAATAAAAGAACAAAAGAACAGTTGAAATACTGAAGAAGAAATCATTAAGAAATTGTTTAAAAAAATAGTAATAATATGAAGTAATATAAAAAAACAGCAAATAAATTTCAAAATCGCTGTATGTATTCTGATTTTAATTTTAAAAATATGTATGTCACAATACCTATTTATATACTGTATATGAAGCCCTAAAACCATAAAAAATGCAAAAAATTCACTATTAATAACTCATTCTCGAATTGCCCCCTTGTGGGGCGTGCATACCACATTAGGAACCACAGATCTAAATCATCATTCCATACTGGGATCTGATATGCTCTGCTTTTTGTTTATTAGATCTTTTATCTATTTCATTTCAATTTAAGTAAAAAACAGTTGGGTTCCTGATTGCAGTTAATTTGATTGATTGCTTTTTAGTTATGTTTTTAATTGTATTCGAACATAATAATGATGTTAAATTAAATTTATATGTTTGATCCTATAGTTTATATTGCTGAAGATGTTTTGTACTGAAAGCACTTCACTAAATAAATAATAGAATGCATAATTACTGCTGAAATGTGCTTGAGTTTAAAATATTAAGATAAACTTGAATTTGCAATGCATTCTTTCTTCTTCAACAACTATATAGCTCAAATTTAATTGTCTTTGGTTGTAGTAACCAAAGACAATTAAACCATAATGAATTGAAATTATTTTTAAAAAACTCATTCTGCTGAGATTTCAGAATATTCCATTAAAATTTGCAATATTTTTTATTTTAATTGTGATGACAAGTTTTGGAACTAAAGAGAAGACAAAACATTCATCATCATTTAATGGATAATTAAAATTTGCAATATTTTTTATTTTAATTGTGATGACAAGTTTTGGAACTAAAGAGAGAGCAAAACATTCATCATCATTTAATGGATTTTTTTTTATCTGTTGCAATAGTTCCTTTTTTAAAAAGGTCTTCACTGAATTTTTTTCATTTTTTATTTCACTTCTTTCTGTTGGAGTAGATGTAGATAGAAATAGTTCTGATGAAGGCGAAGATAAACCTATTGATGATGTATATCTTCAGTGGTGATAATACCATAGATTGATAGGCTGTTAAAAGTTCTGAATGCAAAATACTAATATTTGCATAATTGTCTGTTGCAGACATATTTTCTTTTTGATTTCAATTATTAAATTATTAAAGGTCCTATATTGGAAAAATAAACACACACATTAGTAAAGCTCATTTTATTATTTATAAAATTTTATTTGAATTAAAGTGTTATCGGCAAAGTTGGAAGGTAAATCTTACTGTAAAAATGACATGAAAAATCTTTATTTAAAAAAATATTTCCTATAGTTTGGATAAATTGCATTTCTATTTCAATAAAACATTATGTAAATGAAAAGATGATTTGTAAACAAAGGTATAAGTGAAAATTCTATACATTGAGAAAATATAGGATTTATAAACATTTTCCTAAAGCTTTGTCTCCAATTACAAATTGCTAAATTTCACATTTCTATAAATATATAAAAGGAATCTGCACTATTAAAACATCTAATTTATAAATTGTTTACAATTGAAGACTTACGGCCATATTCTCAGACCAAGATCACTTCTATTTTTTGTACTCGCCATAACAAATTCCGTGGAATTAATCTCCATCTGCGAGAGGTTATTTAACCCCTCCCCGATAGAAGTGAGTTAAATAACCCTTGGTAGTTTAAGATTAATTCATAAAATTTGTTATGGAAAATACGAAAAATAGAAGTGATCTTGATCCAAGAATTAATTCGCCATTGAGAAAATACAGCCGTTAAGGTTTTGAAAATGATCCTAACCAGCCAAACTTCCCCTAGCGGTTTATTTTTGAATAAACTGCCAAATTAATAATTAATTTTAAATTTACGCTATAGTGGTATCATCTGTTGGATTAATAATTAATAATTTAAATTTAGGCTAAGGTGGTGCCAAAGGATCATTTGGATTGCGTGTATCCCCTTAGAATTGTTGATTTGTGATTGGTTTTGAAAATATCCATATATCCTTTATAAATGTATCCAAATTTTCAGCTTTGTAGTTCTTGTCACAAAGCAATCAATAAACTATTACAAAAATACCCTTAGAATTGTTGATTTGTGATTGGTTTTGAAAATATCCATATATCCTTTATAAATGTAGCCAAATTTTCAGCTTTGTAGTTCTTGTCACAAAGCAATCATTAAACTATTACAAAATCCTTTTATAAATTACAGAAATAACATTTTTTTCCAAACAACAAAAAGCATTCTTTGAATCTTACATCTTTTTTGATGAATATTTATTTGGAATGATAAAAATTTCAAGTTCTTAATATATATATAAATAAAAGATATTTCATACCTACTTGGTTTACCATACTCCCTGCAAAATTCCTTCCATCTTTTTTGATGAATATTTATTTGGAATGATAAAAATTTCAAGTTCTTAATATATATAAATAAAAGATATTTCATACCTACTTGGTTTACCATATTCGCTGCAAAATTCCTTTGCTGTGAAAATGACCACTTTGACCAAAAGCAGCAGCAGATCCACTTCTACCAGCTTATAGTTCCGTATTTATCTCTTTATTATATTTATCTCCTAAAGACTTCCATAATTTTTGGTAGTCTTCAGCTATCAAAATAATATTTTATATTATTTAGCCATTCAACTTGTCAAAAATTAAGTAATGTATAGTTTACAGTTTATAATATACAAAAATGAAATGATAAACTTACCATTATTAAATCCCATTTCATCCCATATTTATTCCCAACTATTCCTTTTCTTTAACAAATCTTTGTAATCATGTCTTCTAAGGTCAAAAATATTGAGATATGCTTTAATGGCTTTGATAAATTTTTCTGTCACAATTGACCATTTGAATTTCCTCTGTGCTTGCTCTTTGCAAAGTATTGTGGCATAGTATCATTCAAATTTGAAAAATTTTCAACTCTTGGCAGCAGCCAACACTCACACTAACATTGATGTTGAAGCTGACTGGAGTGAGTATAAACCATGACCCTAACTTGAAATTCCAATGCCAGCTAGCAATCTTATAACTCCAAACTGGAGTTGGACTATAAACCAGCCTTAAATATGGAAGAGGATGGCCAAGGAAAGAATGGAGAGAACAAATAGATGAGTATCTGAGGAAATATGGGTTTTGAGAATGCTTATAAGAGGTGAAAAAATATGAAAAAAGAATGATTGTAGAGGAAGCTGGTATAGTGTGTGGAGATAGGGATCTACTGTATTTTGCCTTAGGATTAGTGGTATTTGAATGTTTTTCTCTCCTCATTTTTATTTTTACCTTCTTTGAGAATTGCCTATCTTCTAGCAAGAATATAGGTGGGTTGTTTTTGTTGTGGTAAAGTATACAGTTTTTGGAATGAATTTTTAATGTAATGGAACCGTCAATTCACACTTTTAATTGTCAATTGTGGGAGATGGATTTTTAATTTTCTATATATATCTTGTGGAATCATATATAATAAAGGAATAAGCATGTGAAATCCATGTTTTTACACATATGTGAACTCCCGGGACTGAAAGTAATGCCACTACTATTTTTTCTCGCTTAGAATCTTTAATCACTTCTTTTAGAAAACTAAATTCCAATCTCATTATAAATTTTGTTTCAAATTATCATAGTTTATAACAACACAAAATCTCTGAAAACTGATTACTTCTTAATTTACCACAAGTTCACAATAAAAAGCCCTTTTAGCAGTCAAACATAATAGATTAACAGTTTAATAACCGTAAAAACACTTTCGATATGTTAAATACCATCATCAGTTACATAAAATTACAAACCGAATACATTTCGAACTACACGAAATTTAAATTACATCACATAGAATATTTTATAAAAAAACAAAAGAAATATAAAATAGCCAAAAGTAATAATCAGACAGTTACCGAAATTATGTTCACACAGAATATTTTATAAAAAAACAAAAGAAATATAAAATAGCCAAAAGTAATAATCGGACAATTATCGAAATTATATTAAAATTGTAAAAAGTAATAAGTGTTCTTCACTCTTATTATTTTTTACAGTTTTAACATAATTTTGGTAACTGTCCAATTATTACTTTTGGCTATTTTATATTTCTTTTTGTAATTTTTATAAAATATTCTATGTGATGTAATTTAAATTTCGTGTAGTTCGAAATGTATTCGGTTTGTAATTTTATGTAACTGATGATGGTATTTAACATATAGAAAGTGTTTTTACGGTTATTAAAGTGTTAATCTATTACATTTGACTGCTAAAAGGGCTTTTTATTGTATGAACTTGTGGTTATCATAGTTTATTTCCAATTTATGTTTGTAGACTTCATTTTGTTATTTGACTTCAACTTCTGGCTTTTTTGATTGAAAAATGTTAGTAATTCCCCAGCCCGTGGTTCAGTTTGCATTTAAATGTTGATTTAAATAATTCAACATTGAAATAATAATTAATTTATTTCAGAATTTAAATAATAATTTATTTATTTCAGAAATTATAATTATTTTTATTTTAAGATAATTATAATTATTACCTACATAACTGAATTGGTAAATCTATAGTTTGTTAGTTGCCAGTTTTATATAGAGAAAATTTTAAAGTTTGGTCTGGAAAAAGAAAGAAATGCAAAAGCAAGCATTGTATACAAAGAATGTGCTAAATAAATGAAAAATCTCAAATTTGACAGATAAGAAAAAATTGTTTTCTTTTTTGGTTTATTTAAGAATGTAGTGGCCAGGAGCTGACAGTAATCAAATAATAAATATTTCCAGCCAAATAATGCCTAGTGTAATACTTACAAATTAAACTGTAATTTTAATGATTAATTTTCAAATCAAGGTATGGTGCCATTATCTAATAATTAATAATTAAGACTATAATTGAAAACAACTAGGGGAATAACATTTAACCAAATATTTCCATATTTGATGTTATTCCACTAGTTAATTTCAATTAAAATTTGTTATTTGACTTAACCAAGTCTCTCTGCCCAGCTTTGCCAAGAGGGCTCGTGACTATGTAGAGAGCCTGCCTGAGTGTTAGTATCGATCTTGTCTGATAAATTTCTATAGCAATCATTACATAAGCTTTCCGAAATGGAATTCTGCCATAGTCTAACTGGTAAGGTGTTAGGGCACTATCCCAAAGATCCCTGTTCGACCATATTTGATGTTATTCCACTAGTTAATTTCAATTAAAATTTGTTATTTGACTTAACCGAGTCTCTCTGCCCAGCTTTGCCAAGAGGGCTCGTGACTATGTAGAGAGACTGCCCGAGTGTTAGTATCGATCTTGTCTGATAAATTTCTATAGCAATCATTACATAAGCTTTCCGAAATGGAATTCTGCCATAGTCTAACTGGTAAGGTGTTAGGGCACTATCCCAAAGATCCCTGTTCGATTCCAATGTGATGATGGAATTTTATTTCAGAAAATTAAATTTAAAAATATAGTCTAATTATTAATTGCTAGATAGCACTACCTTAATTCAAATTTAAAAACAAAATTAATTATTAACTCAACATATGGTTGCACCATAGCCTTGATTTGAAAATTAATTGTTACAAGTTTAATTCAGAATTATTACATTGGGATTAATTTGACTGGAAATATTTGGTTTAACATTATGTTATGCTCCTAGTTAGTTTCAATTATAGTAGTAGTGATAATTAGCCATTACTATTCAATCAACATTTCCCCATCATCATGATGATCCTAATCAGTAACATCCATCTCTCTGATAGCAAATGAAGCAGGAAATGTGTTGCTTTCAACTTTAGGAAAAATTTATGATTGAAATATGCTATATTCTTTGTTTACAAATTTTGATAAGGCAATGTTTATCTAAATATTTGTTAAAAAATCAATAAGCTATTGTAGAAAAATGATATTTGTTTTTGCTATAAAGAAGTCAATTGATAAAAAATAAAGTTTTGAACATTTGGAAGGTTTATATTAAAAAATATCATCAAATTATGATATAAAATATTGAATTGATTATCTGTACAAACTGCACAAGCACTCTGAAATACAATCGAACCTGTTTTTGTGCGGGGGATAGGGACCGCATAAAAAAAAAATATTCTGAAACTTCGTAAGCAGCTATAAAATTTATCATTTGCAATACACTTAAAAAAATTTTTTTATGTGGTAAATAGGGACCACATAAAAAAAATCTCACATAGAAAATATGTAATTCAAAACCTCACAATGTAGGTAGAAATTGATTTTCCAAACAAGGATAAATTGAATTTACACATCGGAACGTTTTTCGGTCAAGAAGTATGTACATTAATCACAGGATGGTTATTGACTACTGTGACTAGATGGCACAATATGTACAAGTAATAAAATTCATGGTAATGTGATGATATAATATCAGGTGGGCTATTTGTTGGATTCTTTTTAATTTGCATGTTATTTTGACTGCCTTCTGTTGTTTTTTTTTAATTACATTTTTTAATTAATTTTTATTCATAATATGCATTTGATGGAATGTTTTTTATACCACACAAAAAAGGACCACATAAAAACAGGTTTGAGTGTACTTGACTGCTTAAGAGTTAGTTTCAATATCTTTTCATTGCTAATAAAAACATTGTTAATATAAAAGTATCATTTTTATTTTTGAAATAAAATATTAATTTTTTTGTTATAGGATATACATAAAGAAATAGAAAATTTTATTTGTGTATCTGTTACGCCAATAAAGAAATATGATTTTGAAAAACAAGAAAAAGAAATTGCTATTGAACCAGAAACAAAACAAATATCAAAGAAATTTAAAACAGAAAAACCAAGTGATTTTAATAAAAATCTTGATTCTGATTCAATTATTAAGTATGCTCAGATAGAACATTCTATTATTCAATATGAATTGGAAAGGAAAAACACTGTCAAGGTATGTAAAACTGATTTTTTCTTTAAAGTTTGAATTAAATTTATAGTTATAGAACTTTATAAATTTATTTATCAGACGATTCAAATTCATCTGATAAATATTCTAGACTGGTATTGCATGAATAATGCCTTCTTGAGGAACAGATGCAATAGATGTGTTCATTTTTTAATGTAATGCAAAGTTGGCATTTGTATTGTGTTTTCCTAGAAGATTACATGATGTCAAGTGAAGAAATAGAAGATCCCAAGATTTTTAATTAAATAAAATAAATAACTGTTAATATTTACTTCTGGAAACACTGCATGAATAATTAATAGATTTTCCTATTCATAATTCACATTTATGCTCTCTGGATTCAGTTGAGGCCAGAGTTCACCTATTATATTAAATAATTATATGTATATTTCAGCTCTTTTATCAGGCAGCAAACAAAACAGTTCAGGAGATCCTTGATTTTTGATAATCCATACTTACAATGACTGTCCAATGACCATCAATGATTTGCAGTAATGATGGCTAATCAATTGGATGGTGGAATTGTTGCCAGAATGGAAGTGTGCTGAATTTCCACCATGCAGTATTTGAATTTAATTTCAAGTCCCATACTGCCAATTTTTTATGCTTGATCCATTCAACCCCATCCTAAATACATGGAAGCATAGAATTCAGATTCCATGTTTCTGAAAAATTCTTGATGAACCTTCCTGAGCATTGATTCACCTATTGTAAAGTCTTATTGGCTCTACTACAGATATGAACAGTTCGTAGTTGGGTCTGGAGTGGATTCCATTATGTAATAATTAGCCAGTTGCAAATGGCATTAAAAAATAATTGCTTATGTTTGATAGAAACTTGGTTAGGTGAGTTTGAATTAATCTGCTTTTAGATACTTTTGGCAACATCACTGTTAGAACCCTCCACAGATTCTCCAATATCTATGGTGGGATCAACTAGAAGATTGAAGGATAATGCTCAATGAGCTTGGTGGGGCCTGGAATTTTCCTGAAAATTAATATATGAGACTTGGAATTGAATTTGGATCTTTCAAAGTATTAAATACTTGCTTTGCTATACAGCTAATACTAGATACTTGGACACAGGACAATAACTTAAACATTCCATCTTTGTTTTTACATTGTGTTTTCTTTAGTTTTATTCATATAAAGTTCTGGTAGGCATGACATACACACTTTCCTCATTTTAAAAAATAAACATTGTTTATTCAACATTACTGCATGCTACTATTTAAAAAAAAAAAAAATTGAATATTCTGAGTTCTAGTGGTTGGGAATGTAGCCTCCATTTATAATATTTTGCCTATGGAAAATAATGTTCTGAATTGTAATAGAGTTGGACTATGATCAAAATTTTTTAATGCAACTCCATCATAAGTTGGGGACCTCCTGTATTGGAAAAACTGCATCTCCATTTTTTTAGCTAATATGACAAAAATCTGAGAAATAAAAGGAGACAAGAACAAAAAATGCCATCTACAAATAATTATTTCGTATGTTCACTACACATTGAATGATATTCTCTCTCAAATATTAGAATACCCTGTAATAACAGACTGATCTCTTTTTGAATCTGCTATAAGATAACATCAAAATTTCTCAGATTATACTCCTATTGATATATTCCTCAGGAATAATAATTACTTGGCTAAATTTTGAATTAGGCAGTGCTCCTAAATGTTTGATTCTTCTAAGTTTATATGATTTCTGTGCATAATATTATTTTTTGAAAGAATATTCTTGCATTGCAACAAGAACATCTTTAATGATTTTTCCCTTATTTGTGTTGAGTTTTCCTTGGTTGTATTTGCAAGATGTTTTCATGACTGTTTATTTTTTGGAATATAATTGTTGCAGTTCCTGAAGTATATTTACATGTATCTTAGAAACTGCAGCAAATATTAATAAATTTATCTTTTGTATAAAGGTATCCATCCCAACAGTATTTTTCTTTGGCTCTTTGATTAAAAGTATTTAAATTATTCATTTTTAATTTGACTAAAAGAATAAAAAAATAAAAAATAGTAGATCAACTTTTATAAAGAAGAAAAATATAAATCTAATTAATAATGAAAATATAGCATGTATCCATATTAATATAAACATTTAAAATGTGTAATTAATTTATGAATAACAGCATCTAATATTATTGTAGTTTTAATAAACAAATTTTTAAATTACATTTAATTTTTCAACCTTAAACATGTACTTCAAACAACAGAAATGAAGTGAAAGGGAAATCACAGAAAATTGTTAAAAGTTAAATGGCGTTGGAAGATTAATATCAATACTAATCACAAGAATATACAGTATTGATTATTTGTGAAATAAATCTATTTGTTTTTATTATACATTTCTGTTAAATTTCTGTTTTTCTAGCTAATATGACAAAAATCTGAGAAATAAAAGGAGACAAGAACAAAAAAATGCCATCTACAAATAATTCTTTTATATGTTCACTACACATTGAATGATATTCTCTCTCAAATATTAGAAATAAAAAAACATTCATAGAGATCTATATATTGCACATATAGAATTAGTTGTTTCATATCAATGAAATTTGTAAGATTTTGTATACAGGTTGATAATCAAAAATCCACCAACCTTGGGACCTGAGGATTGCTGGATTTTTTATGTATATATATGCTGTATATATTTAACAGAAAAGGACTACTTGTACAGTGCTTTAAAGAAATAAAATTAAACACTAAGTGAAAAGCGAATGAAATTTTAATGTTCAATAACTACATAAAAGACTAGTTCTACAAAATTTTAATTCATGTAAATAAAATAGTTCTTCAGAATTTTAATTCGTTACTGTATCCTCAAAAAAAATTAAAAGATTTTATATAATGCCAATAAATAAAAAAAGCGAGAAAAAATGCCACAATGTTAAAAAAAATTTCTAACACCAACCATGTCTAAAAAAAGCCAAAAAGAGCTTATTTGGCATCAAAAAAGCCAATCTGGCAACCCTGGTTGCAAGCATGACCAAACATCTGATTCTGGAGTACAGGTCCATCAAACATAAGTGAATCCTCCAGTAAACAATGGCATGCCATGGTAAATTTAAAAATGCACTCTGACATTCATGCCAAAAAACTGATGGAACTGGAATATTGATTGTTGGATTTTTGATTATCAACCTGTATATTTAAATTATTTTAAGAATTGAGAAATTAACAATTCTTTATGAGAGAATTAATTCTTATAAGAAATTGATTCTTGATTTATGAGTTCTTATGAGTCCACTCCAGGAATGAATTAGCTTGTAAAGGAGAGAAGTAACTGTATTTATAAATTAAGTGTTTTCTTATTCTCTATATTAGTACGATAATGTTTGTTTGTACCATCAAAATCTACTGAATTACTTAACTGATTTGGAAAAAAATGCTTTATGAGGAAGCATCTCAGTTTTGATATTAAATACAGTTGGACCTCCATATTTTGAACTTCTATATATCGAAATTCCCATATATCAAAGTTTTTTGTTAGTCCCATGAAATTTCCATTGAAATTAGTTTCTATATATCGAAATTTTTAATTTCAGAGGCGAGAGAAAAGGGTACGGTAAGGAGTCTAGATTGGGTCTGGCTAGAAAAAGCCAACAAATAAACACAATGGATGTGTCAATTTATATTGTAGAGGGGGCTAGTGTAAAGTTCTAGGGCTTGTTTCGGTTTCGGTTTTATATGTTACTTGTATTAATTGGCATCTAGGGCTTGTTTCGGTTTCGGTTTTGTATGTTACTTGCGTTAATTGGCTCAAAATCAAAACCAAAACTGAACCGAGAGATTTTAGTTAGTCTCTGTTCAGCTCTACTAAAACCATTGCTGCCATCGTAACATGAGCTACCATCACCGCCATCAGGGGGCTGCAAAAAAAGACGATACGGACAAAATATCACTTAACTAATGTACTACATTAGAGTAAATTCAGGTTTCTATATAACGAAGTTTCTATATATTGAAATTTTTCTAAGACACCTTCAATTTCGATATATGGATGTCCGACTGTATTTTTTTTCCAAATTTGCATTACATCTCCTCTGATGTAATTTTTTTTTTCCAAATTTAATCCATCTAAAATGATTTTATTGAGTCTTTTAAGATATGCCTATGGTATCATTATTAATTGTATTAGATGGCGAGTTTATACTATTATCATGTGTTTTAAAATTTACATTATTAGTATTTTTTGATTGAAAATGAATATTTTGTATATACAGGGAATATAGTGGGCATATTTCATTGTATATTTAACATTACATAAGTATTATCTCAATTAGATGCATGAATATATTTTAAATTTAACTACTGTATAACAAAAAGTCCCATATAGATGATCATTTATGGAATGTTGCTAAATTGTTCTTAAAAAAATTATTGGAAACTTAAAATATTTTAATATGATTGCAGTTATGTATCATAAAGATGTCAGTGTGTCTTATAGTGAAATTATATATATAAATTAATGTAAATAGAAAGTGCTAATAAGTTTTATTAATTATAAACTGAAATGTATACTATTTTTATTGTATAAATAAATAAGAAATCAAAATTTCTTTGAAACAAAGCAATCCGGAGAAATTTTTTCATGTTACCTTAACCATTTTAATACATTTCAGGAATACATTGAGGAACACAAGTTTGTTGTGTAGTTTTTGTAGATGAAAGCATTCATAAAGAACTTGTTCTTGTGTATGGACAGTACACATTATCATGACAAACAGTGCACAATTAGGTGGAGAAGTTTGCCAATTGGCACATTAAAGTCAATGAATAAGATCAGCCAGGGATAGCCTATGGAGATTGTGACCACTAATTATGAGAATGTCCATCTTTTCTCAAGAACTGTAAAGTGAAAGATCCTTGTTGTCCAAGATTGTTTTCCTATATAAAATCGCACAAAAAACTAGTTACTGCTAGACCCATCGTCGAGAAAAGGCAATCTCCGCTGTATTATTTAGAAAAGAGTTTAGCACAATGGTGTATAGGTAAAATGAAACCTTATAGTTATGCAGTTAATTTGTCAGAGGATTTTCTAATAGAGTTAAGAGGACGAACACCGGAGAGAAATGAAATCATGGTAACTCTGGACTTCCAATCTTTAAATCCCTCGATAGAGATACCGCCTGCATGTTTGTTATTGTATCATTTTTTGCTTAAAAATATACCAGAAGGAGATAAGATAACTAACATCCTAAGAGATATTTCGCATCTGGTCTGCCACAACTCCTATTTTATGTTTGAAGGCAAGTTTTACTTGCAAACGAAAGGTGTACCCATAGGCAGCCCAATGGCTGGAGTGCTGGCTGAATTAGTAATTAGAGACAAAGAGCTGGGAGTTTTGGAACAGTTTAGCCCGGATTTATTATTCTATAAAAGATATGTGGACGATATTTTTGTCATATGGAGGAAAAGAGGATGGAACAAAAGAGTTAGAGGATTTTTTCACGGATGAAGCCTACGGACTAATATTAAAAGAAGATCAAAGGCACAACCAACAAGTACATTATTTAGACGTTCTCATTAAGAAAGATGCCACGTTTTATAGCACAGGTGTATATCAAAAACCCACAGTCAACAGAATATTAATCCCAAATTGGTCTTAATGATCCAGTGTCATATAAGAAAGGTGTGTTTTACGCTTACTTTAGACGTATGATTATGCATTGCAATACAATAGAAGCTAGAAAAGAAGAATGTAATGAAATATACGAAAAAGAGTTGAAGCATGGCTACACATGCAGATTTTTGAAGAAAATACAGGATAAAATGATGAAAGACAGAAGCAGTCATGAATGAAGAGAGGCAGAACAGAGTACGAAGGATATCAGATCAAACGAACGAATAGTTTCAGTCCCTTACCATTTAATGAAGCATAGGACTGTAAAGAAATATGCAAAAAAGACCAGGAAAAACTTAGTAACCAGAAGAGAACCAACTGTCTTTGGGTTACTGAGGAATGATAGACAGAAAACGAGAGAAGCAAATCCTGTGTATACCAAATCCCAATGAACCTCAACGGCAATGAGGAAGAAAAAGAGTTCTATATAGGTATCACCGAAAGGTGCTTGGATGAGAGAATTAAGGAACATAAATACAATATTAAGACCGGTAATATGAAGACTACACTAGCTAAAAAATTCTACGAGTCCAATATAGACATTAAATGGGAGGAGTCAAAAATAATTAGAAAGATCGACAAAAATGAGAATAAATTTCTAGCAGAGACAATAGAAATTCTAAAAAGGGATAAATGTTTTAAATTAATCAATGATAAACAGTCTAACGACATATCTAATGCGTGGAATTACGCTATTAATAATTTATAATCTAATTTTGTAAGTCAACCATACACATAGGTATTTAAAAAAAAAAATTATTTCTGTTAGTTTATTTTACTCATTAGGATAATTATTTAATATACTTATATTGTAA
>AYEL01074835.1:0-12258 GCA_000484575.1 Olivierus martensii | reverse complement strand
TGCTTGGATGAGAGAATTAAGGAACATAAATACGATATTAAGACCGGTAATATGAAGACTACACTAGCTAAAAAATTCTACGAGTCCAATATAGACATTAAATGGGAGGAGTCAAAAATAATTAGAAAGATCGACAAAAATGAGAATAAATTTCTAGGAGACAATAGAAATTCTAAAAAGAGATAAATGTTTAAAATTAATCAATGATAAACAGTCTAACGACATATCTAATGCGTGGAATTACGCTATTAATAATTTATAATCTAATTTTGTAAGTAAACCGTACACATAGGTATTTAAAAAAAAAAAATTATTTCTGTTAGTTTATTTTACTCATTAGGATAATTATTTAATATACTTATATTGTAAAATGAAAAGATTGTACGTTATTAGGTAATTTTAACGTGTTATTCGTTTGTTAGAGTCAAGCTTCTGTAACAGTCAGTAAGGTTTGAAGTGTGTTTATTTACTTTTGTAAGTTGCGCTGAAGATGGCGGTTAGCCGAAAGTGCTTTGCAAAATGAAATAAATATTTTAGTATATATACTGCTAAAAAGTGCTTGTATAAGTCTATTATTTAATGAGTTTAAGCAGTTTGTTTTATAACTTTTGTATAATCAGTTACTTTTTATTTGGAAATTAATGTTTCTGTTAATTTTAATTCAATGAATAGTATATTAATCTTAGCATCATAATTTTTAAATTATTCTCTGTTCTAGCAGAGCATGTATAAAAACCTAATAAATTCTAGTACACAAAATATATCAATAATTGTTATAATTGAGTTTTGCTGTCTGTTAATTTTTGTATGTTATTTTAATTAAATTAAGTCATTTATTTGAATTTGCAGACATATTTTAAAGATTCTGAATATAAATTTTTAAGATCATAAGATTATAATCATCCCCAAACATTAAACATAATTCTGTTGTATCCATATACAAAACAGCCACAAATATTTATAGCAGATAAAAGTAAGAACATCTTTTATCATCATCTGATTGTTATAATCTACCTATTCCTCTAATTCTATTGCTAACATGAGTATTTGTGAAATTGCCATTTTCTTTCAGATAGTTTTAAATCTTAAAACTGACTATCTGAAAGAAAATGGCAATTTCACAAATACTCATGTTAGCAATAGAATTAGAGGAATAGGTAGATTATAACAATCAGATGATGATAAAAGATGTTCTTACTTTTATCTGCTATAAATATTTGTGGCTGTTTTGTATATGGATACAACAGAATTATGTTTAATGTTTGGGGATGATTATAATCTTATGATCTTAAAAATTTATATTCAGAATCTTTAAAATATGTCTGCAAATTCAAATAAATGACTTAATTTAATTAAAATAACATACAAAAATTAACAGACAGCAAAACTCAATTATAACAATTATTGATATATTAAGATTACACCCAATTCTTTTTTTACACAATAGATATGTTCCCGAAAATATACTGTATGTATGGAAAAATAGAAGTTTGGTTCCAGACCTAAAAAAATATCAGCAAAAATAATATAATTAACCATATGAAAAATCATTTTAGAATCTTATCGGTTTTACGTGCTAACACTTTTTATTTTATAAAACCTGCACATATATATATAAAAATGTATTATACAAAGTAAATTATCATTTGAAAAGAAAAATAACATGTTACTAATTCATAAACAGAAAAATTAGGCAGAAGAATATGAGTTACAAGTAACAGGATTTTATTCTTTGTCACTTTCTGACAACAAACACATATATTTGCATAAAACAGTAATATCACTGCTATCACTAGAAATATCCTGGTCATCATCATCTCACTCTATTGGTGAAATTCTTTCTGTGATCTCTTGAACAAAATTAACACTGGTCTCCTGTGGTGCTGCTGACTTTTTAGTGGTTTTAAGAACGAATTCAGTTATTAATTGTCTTGTTCTTGTTGGCTAGCCATTATATAATTCTCTGCATGACACTATTAATGAAAGAATCATGTTGAAACTTTTCAGCTTCAGATCACATTGAAACTTTCCAGCTAATTTTTCATTAGGATCATGTTTGACACTGATGACAGAAGAGAGAGAGAAACTCTAGAAAGTGCTGGAATATTCACCCTACAATCTGGATCTTACACACACTAACTTTCACTTATTTGGTCTCCTGAAAAACACATTTTACAGACAATTTCAGTGATGATACAGAAATTTAATAGGCACCTGTTCAATTTCTGTATCATCACTGAAATGCACCTGTGGCTGTAACAGCAGCTGAGAGAGATCTATGATACAGGATTCCAGGTACTCACAGTGTGGGGATGTGAAAGTCAGATATCTCAAGTGTTCAGGATGTGAAAGTCAGCTAAAGACTCAAGTGTTCAGATATGAAGAGGATTATTTGGTAAAACAAATGATGGTACCATGTAATTATCTTGTGGTTTCCACGATATCAACTTTTGTAATTTACTTAGACTTTCCCTCATAGTAAATATTTAAAAATAATTATTATTTTGTTTTACAGAGTTCTGCTAAGAAAAACTTAATGTAGGTGAAAGTAGCACTATGTCTATTCTGCTAGTATTATAATAAAATCAATAACGAAACAACAAAATATTTAAGCTTTTTGAATTTTGATAATATAGATAATGTATACAGTATGTTGATTCAAAATGAAATGAATATACAGGGAAGAAAAATCTAATAGTTTTTAAAAATAAATAAATGAATGATTGCAGAATACAGGCATAACCTCATTTTATGGCATTTACATTCCAGACTACTGCAGTAAGAAAAAAATCACACTCTTTTCCCTTTTCTAATGCTTATAATAACCTAAAAACATTTTCATGAAGTCCTCAATAGCACTAGATAAAAATCTTGGACAAATGGCCACATTTTAAAGTAATTGTATATTGTCTTGTAGAACCAGGTTTGATTCCAGATTTTGTACCTTGTTTTTCAGGATGGCTCCAGGCCCGTGTGCGTGCGTGCACATATGCATGTGTTAATTTATGGTTTAGCTATCTATTCTAAATATTTTTTGCAAATAATTTTCATTTTGAAATATAAAATAAAAACATAGAATATAATTGAGAAGTGCCAATTAGCAAGGTATGCCAGTATCTAAAAGTATTAAACACTCAATTCTTTTTTAAAAAATAAATACGTTCCCAAAGAATGCATGTAAAAAAATGTGGAAAAAAATATATTTTTTCTATGGGAAAATAGAAGATTGGTTCAAGATCTAAAAAAATCAGCAAAAATAATATAATATGAAAAATTATGTTAGAATCTTATCATTTTTCATGCTTGCACTTTTTATTTCATAAGGATTGCACATGTATATAAAAATGTATTATATAAAGTGAATTATCATTGAAAAAATAGTAATATGTTAGTAATTCATATATATAAAAATTAGGCAAAATAATGAGTTGCATATAAGATTTTTATTCGTTGTCACTTTCTGACAATAAACACACACATTTGCATAAGAAGCAATATTGCTGCTATCACTAGAAATAGCTTGGTCGTCATCATTTTGCTCTATCTTTGTAATCTCTTGAACAAAATTAGTACTAGTCTCCTGTGGTGTTGATGTTTTAGAGGTTTTAAGAATTAATTCAGTTATTAATCATTGTATTCATATTTTGGCTAGGCCATTATATAATTCTCTGAAAAATGCCATTAATGATTTCAGATCAGGTTGAAACTTTCCTGCTCGTTCTTCATTAGGATCATGTTTGACAAAATAGTTTGAAAATTATAATTTATCATTTATTGATTTTTCAGAAAAATTAATAAATTTATACATGCATTTATTTTAACTTTTATTAAATTTTTTATACTATTAAACATCAAAAAAGGTACTTTTCATTATAAATGCCAAACTCAAAATGCAGATAAAAACAGATTTCCTATTGAAGTTATACATATAATTAGGGGGAATTTCCCAGAAATTTCTTTCCTTATTGGAACCAAAAACATCATCATGGAAGTGAATAATACGATGCAAATGGCACATTCACTGTAATACAGAAAAATTTTTCTTAGAATTTGGTCGATCATGTTAAATCAAATGATGTAAAAAGAAAATGAATTTTGAAATTAATTTCACTTTGAATCAGTCTGCTGTATACATTATTTACCTATATATTTATATTACTAAAACTTCAAAAGCTTAAATATTTTATTCTTTAAAAATACAACTAAATTATATTGGTTAGATATGTGTAATGTAATGACTAGCAAAATAGGCTCAGTGCTGTTGGAACATATTTTAAATAAAGTTTTCCTTAACATACTTTCTTAAACAAAATAATCAAATTATTTTTAAATATTTACTATTATTACTTAAATTAGGTCATAAGAAAGCATAATTTTTCAACTAGAGAATTTTATAACTTACAATATATATCAATAAATAATTTGACAAAACTTTATAATTCTGATGTTAAAACTGAGTTATTCAATATTCTTGGACTATTACGTATGGAGCATTGTTGAAAGGGTCTCTAATAGGACGAGACATCCTAATGTGATATCTCTCCAGGCCGCTATTGAGGCAGCATTTTTGAACTTGGACAAACAGGCGTTGCGCAAGGCATGCCATCGTTTCCGGTCGAGGATCGAGGCAGTAATTGAGGCAGAAGGGGATTACATCGAGTAATTTTATCCCAAATTAATGTGCAAATGATAATTTTGATAATTTTATTGTTTTCAAATGATATTTTTGATAATTTTATTCTTTTTGTTAAATAAAATTTTGTTTAATTGAATTGTTTATTTGTCCGAATTTAGCTGGCACACCCTGTATTTTTGTAACATCAGTTATTTTACTTAAAGAAATGATACAGTAAAACCCCGCTCGTGCGTTCCCGTATCGTACGACTTTCCCGCTTTAAACGTCTATTTTCGGAAGTCCGAGCATTTTCCTATACATGCAATGTAAAACTTTCCCTCTTCCTACGTTTTAATTATATAACTTTTTTATTATGACGTCATCAGAGTTTCCGGTTTCGTGCGTTTTCCCGGCTCGTTCGACTTTTCGGGCCGGTCCCCGAAAAGTTTCAAAATCGACGTTTCACTGTATTTTTAAAAATTTAAAGAAAAGTTTGAAAATCAGGATCCTAATTGTACTACATGAATGGAATAATGAGCAGAAATTGATTGTATACTGTGTGTAAATTATTTGTATTGGTATGGCTAATATGAAAATAATCATTTTACTATATTGAATTCATTAATAAGTTTAAAGCATTATAATTCTTTTTCTATAAACTAGAAACAAATATCAAAACATGCAAGAAATTGGAATAATAGATTAGAAGAATTCCAAAAAAAATTTGAAACAACAGTTGAAACTGCAAAAGAACCAGAAAATAGATGTGAAAATGTAGGATTTCAGTAAGTAGAAATATCTTAATTCAAACTTCGATTACACTTTTAGTAGGAAGTTTAAGAAAAAAGTTTTTTTTAATAAATTTCATTTTAAAAGTGTGCTTGTACTTTGAATTATGTGTATCTACTATGCTTTTTCCTGTTAGTAGAAATATCTGATATTTAAATATTAGAGATATATGATAAACTGTTATATAGAAAGAATGTATAATTATATGCTTATAATTAACAATCTGAACTTACATGTATGAAAATGATTGATTGTAAGTTCATGAGAAATGATTGATAGTTATAAGTTCACTGCTTTATATTTATCAAATCAGCAGTCTGTTTCTCTTGATTTGATAATTATATAGGCAATTTATTAATAAATTTATTGCCTAATACTATTTCTTTGTTCTAAAACCGTCAGAACATTATTTAAGAGTTGAAGATGATGCATAAGCCGAAAGTGCTCCTCTTGATAAATAAATTTTTTGGTCTACTTGAAGTGACCTGGTCCGCTTGTAAGTGCTAGTAGCTGAATTTTAACAATACAATAAATTTATTGTATTATTGCTTTGATTTTAATTAAAGTTAGTTAAATTAAGACACAATAAATTTACTATATTCACACTGAATAAATAAATTTTATTATAAACCTTATTTTAAATTAGTAAAAGACTTACAACTATAAGAAATCACAACAAGTATAAACAACTGAGTTCCGCTGCTTCTACTGACAAAAGAAATCACAAGTACTTGAACCAGGATAAAAACTAATTTTATAGAGATATATATAATATATATTACATATACTAATAATACTATTGTTTTCCTATATAATATGCACTACATATACTAATAATACAATCTCTTTCCGGAAACGTTTTCGGCCTATTAAGGCCCTCCTCAGCCGGTATAGAAGCAGTGGAACTCAGTTGTTTATAGTCATAAATTAAAACAATTTTCAATTAAATAAATGCTTAATTTATTTAATATATAAGATTAAAATAATTCTGATAAATCGCTTTTCTGAATTGTGTTAAATTATCAAAATATAGGAACATGAAATGCAATTTATTTCAGGATTTAAAAAAATTATTCTACTTACTTAAAATTCTGCACATATTGTTCTGATATAGAATATAATTACTGAGGAAAGCCTATAGAAAGTCTTCAAAAATATTTTGGAATAATAAATTTTACAATTATCCTGCCATAAAGTGAATTGTATTATTTCTTTCTGATTAAGGCTTTAGTTATGCATCATGAAAAAGAGAGATTTTTGTAAACTACATTAAAATACATATTTTTATAAAAAAATTTATGAATTTCAGAAATTCTGATTATTCATTATTTTTTAATGTATCTGCTTGACATTTCCTTGAATTTTTTTATACAGAGTTGTTAAAAAAAACTCTCTGGTTTTGTGATTTTATTTTGAGGAATATATGGAACATATGGTCATTATGTGGATGTACATTTGTGCCTGATGTCCACAAGTTTTTATTCAAATAGTCTGTGCACTGCTGGTTTCCACACTTCACTACTAGGAGCATGCAATACAACATGGCAGCATCTGGAGAGGAGAAAGCATTCTGTGTCCTGTAATTCCACGAAACAAAATTTATTGTGATTGTACGATAACAGTGAAGGACAAAATTTCAGAAAGAGCCACCAATGGAGAAAAGCATTCGTAAGTGGTAGAAACAGTTCCTGGCTATGGTTGCCTGTGCAAAGAAAATCCAGTGGCTGATTATCAGTGTTGAACGAGACTGAGAACTGGGTCTGTGAATCTTTCCAACAAAGC
The DNA here is from genome assembly GCA_000484575.1 of Olivierus martensii. Taxonomy (NCBI): domain Eukaryota; kingdom Metazoa; phylum Arthropoda; class Arachnida; order Scorpiones; family Buthidae; genus Olivierus; species Olivierus martensii. The sequence goes on along the minus strand of AYEL01074835.1, from coordinate 5,072 downwards.
CTATGGAAATCAACAAATAGGGCAAATCGAGAGCTTCAAGTGCCACAAATAACTGTCTGGAGAATTGTCTAAAAGCATCTATGAATGAAGACATACTCTTTTCAATTGCTGCAAGTGCTGAATCCTGAAGATTATGTCCAGCAATTTGCATTTTGCATTGATTTCTAGGAACGATTGGAAGAAGATGCCTTCATTGACAAGATAATGTTCAATGATAAGTGCACTTTTCACCTTAATGGTAAAGTCAATCAACATAACATTAGAATTTAGGACACTGAAAATCCATATGAGGTTCACAAACATCTATGTGATTTGCCAAAACTAAATGTTTTCTGTGCAGTGTCAAAAACTAAAGTATAAGGTCCATTCTTTTTATGGAAAACACAGTCACAGGCATCATGTACCTTAATATATTGCAGCAGTGGCTCATGCCTTGGCTACAGGCTAAGAGCAATGATTCATTTACCAACAGGATGGAGTCTCTCTGCATTTCTACTGTCTGATATGAGTATACCTCAACCAAACCCTTCCACAGAGATGGATTGGGTGTGTGACAGTAGAGGATAATGCAGTGATGGCATTGCTTCCCAGATCTCACATTCTGACACCCTCTTCTTGTGGTGCTGTGTAAAAAATCACGTCTATCTATGCCATTACCAGTCACTCTGAATGAAGAAATTGCATTAACACTGCAATTGCCAACATCAATTTGGATATGCTGTGCCAGTTTGGGAAGAATTAGAATATCGCACTGATATCTGTCATGTCACGCAAGGAAATCACATAGAGCATCTGTAACTATCTCAAAAAAAAAAACTTTTAGAGTTTTTCTATATATGTACTTACACATTGTTTGTTAATAATTTCTGCAAAACAAAATAATTTTTTGAAACCAGGAAGTTCTTTTTGAATAACCCTGCATAATATATCTTTCTGATTATGTAAAGGAATTATATTTGTTATTTCCTTTTTTACACTTGTTATCAAATTCAGTATTAATAAAAACTATAATATACCTAAAAACAGGATTACAAATAATTCTCTTTTATTGGAGTAAAATTTTTTTGTTAAACCCCCATCAATTACCAATTAAGAATAATATAATAATAATTCAATTGCAAAACATGCATACAAGAGGATACTTAAGTTTTTAAAAACTGTAAAATTCAAATCAAAAAGATAAAGACTTATCAGCCAAAAACATTTTTGCTCAAAAAAAAAAACTTTTTATTATAGTAGCACAACGTAGAAAAGAACTTGTGCAGAAATAAACTGGCACATTGGGAGATATCATTTAGCGCTATTTATGAAGTTTAGGGGCGTTTGATAGTTACAGTGGGAAATGACAGACTATAATAATAATCGGAAATCGAGGAGAGTCCCTTCGGACACCCCTGCATAGGAGAGTCTATTAACACCTGCAACATTGAAGCACCCTCTAGCACAGGAGTGGACAATTATTTTCTGCCGAGGGCTGGATAAACAATCTTCAGGATGAAGCGAACCATATAACAATTGAAATGTACCTAAGGACGAATTTAACCCTTAAGTACATTCCTAAGGTACAACCCTTTAGGTACATACTACGGCGCCATTTTATAATTATGTAATAAAATTATTGATAACAACATTAGCTAATCTATTAATAATTAATAAAATTACTTTGGCATAAAATGACTATTCACGTTCAAGCAAGATTGATTCTTGCACAAATATATTCCTCTCACCATCACATGGGACAAGAATAATGGTTGCACTAATTTATCTGCACATGTGCTTGTCAATCTCACTATCATGTATATTCCACTTTTGTGATACTTACACAAAAATATATTCGTGTATCAATATTATTTAAAAAATATACTTTTCTTGCGTTATTTTCTTAATTTCTGTTTGTATGCAAAGAGTTCAAAAGCATATGTAGAAACTATTTTTTTCGTTAGAAACATTAGAAAATTATTCGTCCTACGAATTATTAAATACAGACAATTTTGTTTAAAATCATAAGTATTTTATCAAACTGATTGGTTGCTACGAATTATTAAATTCAGATAATTTTCTTTAAAATCATAAGTATTTTATCAAACTGATTGGTTGCTAACAACCTATTACATCAGAATGTTACAAAATATTAGGTACCTACGTAATTAATTTTGTAACAATAAATTTACAACTTAATGTGAATAGTGAAATTTACTATGTTCATGGTTAAGCATATCATCAAAATTTGGAGTAACTCAGTAGTATACGTGTACATTAGCGAGAGTATCCCTTATTTTATACTACAGAGTATCTATTATTTTATTTTTTCTTTTCGAGTAGAATTTTACAAATGTTGGCGTTAAAACTGTAATGTGTTCTAGTTTATGTGACAGGCCGTATAAGATGCCTTTCCGGGCCGGATCCGGCCCACGGGTCGCGTTTTGCCCACCCCTGCTCTAGCAGATTCTTTTCTATGTTGTACTACTATAGTAATCCTGCTTTCGGATCTGTGATTTTTATAAATGCAAAATTTTATTTTTTGGTAAATATGGCTAGTTGAAATGCAAAATTAAATTATTTTATCTTTTTTGTACTTACATAAATATTTTTTGAGTCATCATAATTAATATTTATCTTATTTAGAAAATATTTTTACTTTTGTTTTCTTCTTTTCTGATTGATTTTAAAAAGAATCATTTTCATATCCAATATTAGTTTTAATTTCTCTATAAAAATACATTAACATAATTGTGATTTTCCGTAAACTGGAATTGGCAACATTAAGTGTAAATCATTTCACTTCACTTTTTTTGCTTAATTGATTAAACAAAAAAGTGAAGTTCAATAAGTGTTCTTTGACCAGTTATAGAGCTTTGAAATTATTATTATTATTATTAGTGTTATCTTTTAATGTAATTTTCATTTTTTTTTTATTTTTTATAAATCCCTGCATCTATCATTTTTTTGTATCCATAGTTTTTTTGGGAGTCCCGACGAAAACGATGAATTGAAATTACTCTGTATATAACAGCAAAGTACAATATATACTATATAATAAAAAAAATCAAAAATTATACTTTTTTGATATGCATTGCTTAATGTTATCAATCTGTTATTGTTATCAAAATAGATCAATCCCAAAGTGATTCTAATAAGCAGCTTCTACTGTATAATATTTAACTTTTATTTTTATGATTTGGAGACTGTTCATTAAAATGAAATTGAGATACAATCTAAATGATGATAAATATTAAACTCTATTAAATAATGAGAGCTAAGGAAAACTGATTTAATGAGTCTGATGATTAGTATTTTATTAAAAAATTTTGATTTAATTTTGTAATAATAATTTTAATGATTTAATTGATAAATATTTCATTTTTAGGATTAAATCGAGCCCCAGGTGGTCCTATTCAAAAGCAAGAAGTAGTGAATAAAATAATTATGCAGACAACTTCAACTATTGCCAAGGAATTGTTGGATACTGGTATGTGTAATGAAAATTATTTTTTTTAAATATTTTAACTTTATATAAAGTCATTTAATTTCTGATATTGCCTACCAAAATTTTTGCAAATGTTCCTTAAGCTAAGAATATGACATGTTTCTGAATTTCTTTGATAAGTCTGAAATAAAAATTAATATTTTGAAATTTACTTTTATATATATATTAATACTATAAACATCACAAACATCCATTTTATGTTTTCCTTTGTATTTGTTCTGATCCTTTGTATTCATAAGTTTTTTGTGATTCCATATTGTGCTGTAATGAACAATGATAGTAGTTAATCAATTGATAAAAGTTGTTTTATGATAAAATCAAATTATCATCTGGTCATTCAAATGGAACCTTCAATCTCCAAAGTCATATTCTTCCTATATCTATTGTAAATGGACATGAAAAGAATTTGAATAACAATTGAACATTTGCTGGATTATGCATGGCTCTCATTTTGATCATTTGTAAAAATCTAGACGCCGACTTAATGAAAAGACAAACTTGTTGAGTTTGCCTTTTCATTTATTATTTGTTTCTTGTTTATATTATTTTTTATTTAGATATCATTTCATATTCAACCTTTACCCCTCGACCATCAAGCATGTACTTGACTGACCTTTCAGCCGGCCTGCTCTCCACCTCCTTGTAGTGCTCACCAAAGTTTAAAAACCAATAACTTCATTATTTTTGCTTAAATTGAGAAAAAATGGTTAAAATATCAAACTTTATCATATTCTTCATATTTCTGTTGTGTTATTCAAAAATTTGATTTTCCGTCGATATTTTAATAAATTTTTAATTAATTGATTTTCCGTCGATATTTTAATAAATTTTTAATTATCCCTTTAATTCGAACCCAATCCTGATTTTACGTTGATATTTTATAAATTTTTAATTAACCCTTTAATTCCAATTTAATCTGAATCAATTAACACATTTGTGATCTTTGGACAGCCAAAAATTCAAGAACAGTTTGTCCGATTTGCTCTATCATGTTCCACATTTTCTTCTTAGTTTATCCTTACTTCTTTTTTACAGATATCTTGATCCAATAAATTGTAATTTGGGAAAGTTTGGCCCTTTCCAAATAATATGATTTTGCTGTTTTCCACACATAAAATCCAATAAATTAGTTTTATTTAAAAATATATAAATTTCTATTTATCAGAGAAACAAAACAAGCAATACCATGCTTGACGATTGACACGGAAGTCGGAGTCTAGATTATTACGGGAAATATCCAACAGATTTCGAAAGCAGCTGATTGTGTGTTTATATTAGTTATATTTTAAATTTAAAACAAAAATTTAAATAATAAAGTAATTTTTGTGTTATCTGTGGTCGAAACAAGTAATTAGTAGACCAGGGATGCATAATTAATGTCAGACAGGGTTCACCCAAGGTCAATTGCTTGACCTTAGGCTATAGGCTAGTTACATTACATTGACTAAAGAGAGAGTCATGACAACCTATCCCCTTTGTTTAAAAATGCTATTATTATTATATTTTAACTATGTTTTGAAAAATTAATGACTTAGAATGACTAAATACAGAGAAATAATTCACCATCTGCCATTTTTAAAAGGCA
>AYEL01074833.1:0-23715 GCA_000484575.1 Olivierus martensii | reverse complement strand
TTTTTAAACAAAAAAAATTATCTGGCTTTATAATAAAGTCACTCCGATTTTATTATTCATATATGTACTTAGCTATATACAGTATAAACAAATAATTTATTTCTTAAATTTATATTTTAATATTTTCCTTACACTTAAATTTTGTTTAATTTGTGTCCTGTACCCGATTCTAATATTACATTATTTACTTTTTATATGGTGTGTTCGCACATTTGCTGTAAAAGTAAGTGCAAGAAAACATGTGATTTATTAGTAAATCACTTCTTGACAAACCAGATATTATTTAAATTAGTGAAAAATTGAAATGGAATAACTGATAAAGGTTATTCCAGTAATTATTAAGATCACAGATAAAAAGTAGGAATCAACACTTATTCTTAGCTAGTAGACCAAGCAATATGGGAAAAACGCCGTATCATTAGGAATCTGAACAAAATATTAATTTAAAAAGCGCACGAATTTCCTCATATCAGAAAGTAAATTGCCTTCAGTTAATTTCTACGTGTTTGGTATTGTTCATTTGGAGTAAAGATTTTACGTATTACGAAGTACAAAAATATTAATACTGTACTTAAATCATTTAATTTGCTCCTGTCCCATGAAATTAAATCAGCAGGTTAACCACTCGCCCGGTCCGAAGTTGTCCATAATTCAGACATTCTAGAGATTCTTGAATGTCTGAATTATGGACAAAAATCCCTTCATAAAAACTAGAGATTCTTTATCTCAAGTTTTTCATGAAGGGAGTTTTTCTTTAATTTTTCAAGTGTGTGTTTTACATTAGAATTTTTCAGAAATGAATCATTCCTGAAAAACTGAAGTATGGCATTCCAGATCTAATCTAGACTTCAATCTTTAGAATTAACCTCATTATGAGAGTTAGCCAGCCTTGTTAGACTAATTCGATATTATAAAATTTTAATACAATTATCCGCCCGATGGGTACTAAGTGCCGGAGCATTGCCATAACCCACCACAGGCCGTCCATAATGCTGGAGGGGTCTTTTTTGTCAATAGATTCTGTAAGAGTACTAAGTGACGCGGTGAAACAAACCCTTTCACACACTTTGCAAGGGGGTTTTTGTGGAGGACGGGGGACGGGCCGATCCCGGTCCATGATAGATATTTTCAAGGGGCAGGATCTGAGACTCGAATCCGGGTCCCTTCACGCGGCCGACTAAAGTTTTTCGATTAGCTAGTTTTATGGGCTTTTTTTACATTATTACGCCCCTTTCCAATCAGTGAGATTACTAAGGGGCGGGGAGTTCCAACCACGGGCTGCACCCACACCCGTGAAGGTGGCAAAATGGTGAAGTACGGGGATCGCCGGGCCGGCTCCAGACCCCGAAAAAATTTCAGGAATTACCAGACGCGGGACGTGGACCCAGAACCTCCTGCGTGGCATGCCGACAGCATTACCACTCGGCCATGCAGCGGACAGTTTTATGGGATATGATATAAGAACTTTCAGAAAAGAGCATATATTCTATTCTCGAATATATGTTTTGAAATATTAACGTAGAAGCTCATAAATATTTTATTAAATCTATCTAATAAATTTTTTTTTGATATTTTCCAATACTTTATCTATTTTAGAGTAAAATATAAATGTAAAGAATTTTTATTTGCATATTTTACGCCCCTTTCCAACCAGGAAGGTTACTAAGGACTAGTTCCAACCACGGGATATATCCACACCCGTGGAAAAATTGTAAAGAATTTTTATTTGCATATTTTACGCCCCTTTCCAACCAGGAAGGTTACTAAGGGCTAGTTCCAACCACGGGATATATCCACACCCGTGGAAAAGGACCGGATAGTGAAGGATGGGGATCGCCGGGCCGGTCCCAGCACCCCGAAAAAATTCTTCAGGAGTTACCAGACCCGGGACCTGCTGCGTGGCTCGCCGACAGCGTTATCATTCGGCCATCTAGTCTCATTCAAAGATTTTGAGAAAGTTCATCTAATATAATAAAATTATTGTAATTCTATTTTAAAAAGTAGATAAGCAATTATAAGGAATGTAATATTATTCATTCAAGGTTAGGCTATGTGAGTTAAGCCACATTTGAGATATTATATATCTGATGGTCGCCAATTTAAAAGCCCATCATAGACTGACCAATACCCATGGTGGAGTCAGCCAGAAATTTAAAAGGTGGGGTTCAATGGATCAGATCCGTCGGCCGGATTCGCCGCGTGGAAACGCTTCAGTTTTCCACTCTGGAGGACCCGGGTTCGAGTCTCGGGTCCCACCCCTTGAAAATATTTATCATGGGGTCCGGGCCCTGCCCGTCGATCCCCGTCCTCCACAATCCGCTGACCCCTCCGCAGGGATGGGCAGCCTGTGGAAGGGCTTGTTTCGCCCAGCCACATAGTATTCTACTTGAATGGAGTGTGGCGTCATCTGTTGACAAAAAATAAAAAATAAATAAACCAGATCCGGACCCCTCTTGAAAATTGGAGGATTCAGATTTGAATTCTGTCCTCCAAGGTGATAAGCGAATTAAGATGTCGGCCGGATTGGCCGCGTGGAAACGCTTCGGCTTTCCACTCTGGAGGACCCGGGTTCGAGTCTCGGGTCCCACATTTTGAAAATATTTATCATGGGGTCCGGGCCCGGCTCGTCGATCCCCGTCCTCCACAATCCGGCTGACCCCTCCGCAGGGGTGGGCAGCCTGTGGAAGGGCTTGTTTCGCCCCGTCACTTAGTATTCTCCCTGAATGGAAAGTGGCGTCATCTGTTTAACAAAAAAAAAAAAGCGAATTAAGATGGAATTCAATAATATCCAAATAAATACCCTAATGAATTTGTTGCCAACGCAATAGAAAATATCTATATATAATATTTGAATTATATTTAAAAGAAAGATTGATTATTATTCTAATAATTATAAATTTATCAGAACCCTTTTAGTCGTCAGTTACAACCGAACGTTTCAACTTCACGGAACGAGAACCTGAGGGTTCGATTTTGAGAAGCAGATATTTGGGTTGTATAAAATACAGTAATTATCAATCGATATAATTATTGATAATATCAATTATATACCAATGATTTTATACGCCGAATAAAAAATTATATATATATATATATATGCTGGATATTGATATTTTATGTTCGGCGGCCGGATGGCCGAGTGATAACGCTTTCGGCGTACCACGCAGGAGCAGCCGGGTTCGTGTCCCGGTTTTTTTCAGGGTACTGGGCTCGGTTTGGTGATCGCCGTCCTTCACCATCTGGTCCCCCTTCACAGGTGTGGGTGCAACCCGTGGTTGGAACTGGCCCTGTCCTGTTCGTAATCTTCCTGATTGGAAAGGGGGCGTAAAATATGCAAAAAATAAAAAAAAGATACTTTATGTTCGTCGTAAAACAAAACGAACAAACACACATACATATTAACACAACATGAAATATTTTATTGCTAACTGATATGTACAGGGATGAATGTCAGTCATGTATAAAAAATACAAACACCGCGGGCCCATCGACATCATAAGTGAATGACCGAATTACGCAATTGAAAAGAGAAGAAAGAAATACAACACCTCAGATCCATCGACACTTAAACCAAAAAAAAAAAAAAAACGGGGAGAGAAGAAAGAAATACAACACCTCAGATCCATCGACACTTAAAAAAAAAAAAAAAAAAAAAAAAACGGGGTGATCAGTGGGAAGGGAAGAAAGAAACACAGACATTTGGGCTCATTAACATTTCAAATAAGCGGCCGATATGTTGTAAAACATAAGCACATTGTTTCTTCTGATCACCTGTAGAGAAACATAGAATACAAATAATACAAATGAAAATTGAGACAAGAAGCACAATCACAATATGAACTTGTATGGAAGGACAGAAATATCTAGATTAAGAAACATATACAGTACAGCATATCGATGGCACAGATAGGGGGTCGAGAGCTGTCGGGCCCAGGGGAAAAATTTTCAGTACCATCCTTCTACGATTAATTAGCGCGTAAAAAAACAAACTGTGAGATGATGTTCGGGCCCCTCTGAATCCTGGGCCCAGGGAATTTTACCCCATTACTCTTTCGTCGGCCTTGGACAGATACTGACCAAGTAAAAATTATAAAAATATCATCCAGACGTTTAGAATTAGACTATGTTCTTCAAACATCACTTCCATTCAATCAAGACACTCCATTTATTTAAGATATCAACTATTATGGTTTGTGTCAAGTATTGTAGTTTGAATATTTCTAAAATCATTGTTATCAAATTTTGTTGATGGAAAGCATATGATAAACGGCATCTATTTATTCATTTAATTCATATAAAATTATGACCTATTACTTTATTTAATATTGTCAAAATTTTAAATTACTGTACAATATTATTATTATAACACTTTTATATTTTTGATTTATATCAAAGATGTTTTTTAAAATATTAATTTCACTGCTTTGTATTTCAATATTTGAGATCTGATATTAAAATTTATATTTTTAGATAGTATGTAAATTTCAGTTATATTAAAATAAAATAAAGTAGACTTAAAATAAATATCCTATATTTAAAACGTGAGCAGAACATCGATTGGAAAAAATTCTCCCTGGCGGAATAATTTAAATACCAAAATTTTAATAATTTATTAAAATTAAGTTAATATGGTATATCTATATTAATAATTGAATGTACTGTTCTTTAGTCTAATTAACTGTAATAAATGACGCATGAAATACACTAGTACACTTCATATATTCATTATCTGTTTGCCATTATGATTGTATAAACCTTCGCTATTGCTTCCTCTATAATCGCTATAGTCCTCCCAGAGCCAGATTTGCATTTTTGGGGGCCCTAGGAAGAGCAAAGCTTTGGGGCCCCTAAAAATTCAAATCAGCTACGTCTAATTTCATAACTTTTTATAAAATTAATTTTATAATTTTTTTATAAGGCTCCTTATAACTTATATAAGGAACCTTTAAAATTTTACTTTTTATCTAGCATTTTAATAAAAACTCATTTTTTTTTTATTAAAAGTTTTTAAAAGTTGAAAAATGATTGATAGTTTTGGGGCCTCTAGAATCGCGGGGCTCTAGGACGCGGCCTAGTCAGTCTATTGGTAAATCCTGCCCTGAGTCCTCCATAGTAGTGTCGATAGGTGCCATTTTTCTCATATTCATCATTGGATACACGCGGTGCACAAACTGTCTGTATTGCATGATATCACGTATATTACTTTAAGCCGAGATATACGACGCATTTTTTTTGGCTCGGCAGCCGAATAAAAATATTATGAAGGATTTTTTTAATAAACATATCTATGTGGAGAATGTGGAATTTTCCACATGGGTTGGGTTTGCAGATATTTCTATTTTAATTAGGCTATTGGTACCAAATGGCTGTTATTATGCTGATCATTTCAAGGATGGATCATTTACATTATTTTCGTACTCAAACCTCAGTCTTCACAATTATAATTTAGATCATTATAATTCTTTCTAACTTTGCAGAAAACAAATATATCTGAAAATATTTATTAAAATATTATGTTTTTATTAAATAATACTGAAGTCAGCTGGATTTATGCATATTATGGCCTCAAGCGGTAATGTTTAAGGGTTTCCTCAAATGTATTTAATATTTTTTTTGTGAAGTGTAAAGCTTCTTGTAAAACGAGACTATAAGCTGGTCTAGTTATACATAATTGGCTATGACTGTAAATAAAATATTATCCTATACTATATTATTATAGTAATATGATCTTCTTTTTCAATATTTTAATCCGCTTTCTAACTGGAAGTTACTAGGCGGAGGGTATTCCACTCCCACAAAGATCGTATATAACCGTGGTGCAGTCAGGTGAAGAATGAGTAACAAACCGGGCACAGACTTCTAAAAAAGTCTGGAGATGCAGGATCCGGAATTGAATCCGGATCATTCAAGACAAACAAAACATCTATGCAGCCGTCTTTTTTGGAACTGGGATCTAATTTTTTTCTGATAATCAATTGTATAAATTTCGCTTCCGCACTTTAACTTTCATTTCTTGTCTTTTAATGAATTTTGCAGAATTTAATTTTTATTTCTACGTTAATTATATTTGACAATTAATGGATATAGAGAAAAGCATTGATTTTCTGTTAAAATACTATAGAATAGAAACTTCGTTATTCAAAACTAATGCCGATATCCACAAATAACTCTGGTATATTCTTGGATATATATTATTTTGAATCATAAAAATTTCATTTTTCATTCTATAATTGTAAAATTCACAGATATATTGATTAAACTGAAGAAAAAAATTGAAGAAATTATAAATTGAAGAAAACATACTGAATCTTAAAAACACTAAATTTCGTTCTTTATTTAAAATTTAAATGTTATATATTCAGAGAAAATTTTTACAATTTATCAAAGAAGAATGTGGATTATAGAGTTAACATTACTTAGTTTCAATCATGATTCCAATCAATATGGCGTTATTTTTTCGATTTCGATCAATGCAACATGATCATTAGTGAGTAGATCGATTCTTGGTGCGAAAATATTAAAGAATAAGCATCTATGATTCGAATAGATTTCTTTAAAATAAAATTTCGATAAATGGAGATTATAGAATTTGTTTGTTCTCATATCTTCCAAACGAAACGCAGAATACAGTATTCCTGAGAGCATGGAGAGAGTCTTCAGTTTATGCAAGATGTGTTTGTAATTTTTATAGTCAATTAAAATTAACTTATTACCAAGCTTGTAAATTATGAAAATAGAACTAATGTCAAAATAAAATGAAAAACAAAATCGAATATTTAAAAAGATTTTTTTAAATGAAGTTTTTCTACACCAGAGGGCATCATAAATTGTTTTGTAGTTGGATGTCTTTTGGTTTTTTAGCAAGTGGTATGCTATTAAAAATTATTTATGTATAATATAATAAATATAAAATCCAATCTTGTTTATTTAAAACAACGCTATCGTCTCGATGGAGATGTTAAATAAGCTGAAAAATACAGTCAGTAGTCTGAGTACTGTATTGCCTGGAAATCCAGTTACTAGAGAATATGAAATAGAGAAATTAATAGCAAGCTGTGGTCCTACTTTAATATGGAAAGTTTATAAAGGAATTAAAAGAAGTACTAAACAGGTGTGTTGATTTTTATTTTTTTTATCAGTTTATATATTTAAACAAATGTTTGTTTCATTTATAGATTAAGTTACATAAAATATCATATTTTCAAATATTAGCGTACCGCTGAATCTATGTTTAATGTTAAACTAAGATCTACTTTACAAACAATACAACAAAATAATTACAATGATAATTATTTAAATATTGCTTTAAAAAATTAAAACACCAATTATATTATGAGTTTGTTGTGAAATCATTGTATGGCTGATAAAATAGCATATTATTTCTATATATGGACCATATCATATAAAATAGTATAGGTTGTGTAATCTGAGTAAACTTTCAAATAGGATAAGATGTTTACATAATTCAGTTTCCAAGATATGATATTTAGGGTAAATCTTTCATACAACATAATCTCTAATCCACATTTTTTGCATATTTTGTTAGTGGTGACTTTTTAACAAGTCTTTCCTTATATTCACTTAAAAATCATATACCTAAAAAACTTTATCAAGATCAATTATAGTTCTTTTAGATTGTTTATTTAGAATCGAATAATTTACTGATCTGTGCTATTTTTTTGAAGAAACCCTGGATAAGGAAATTATTTTTAAAACCATACTACTTCAAAATTAAATATTGAAATAAATGAATGTAAAAGATATCAAAATCATAATTATTATAGATTCTTATTTGTTTAAATTTATATTATGCAATTTATTATACATTTCAAAAAAATTTTTGCTATATTAATGCAATCATATATTAGGATTATATTAAGACAGTCATATAAAATTAATATATTATAATAATAAAACAATTATATACAATTAATATAATATTATATGAAGACAGTTATATAATATTAATATGATCATATTTTTTACTAATAGTTTATATTTCAATCATACAAAATAACAAAAATAATTATTTGTAAATTATTCTAAACCGATGTGTGTAATGATATAAATTATGCAATCTGTAAATTATGAATTGTCATTTGTTATTTTGCAATCACATACAGTTGTATAAATAAATATACATATGACAAAACTAAATAATATAATTTATAAGAGAAAACTTTAAAATTCTGGTTATCCATTTTTATTTTTTATAACAAACTATTATTTTTAGTATAAAATTCAATAGAAAAGTGAAAAAAAAATCAAAACAGAAGTTTAAATAAAAAATAAATTATTTAATACTATACTATTTATTGATCATCAATTTTTCTGGCTAGGAGAGAAGATGAACTGTAGATTGCAAGTATAATTTAAATAAAAAGAGCAAGTAAATATGTAATGAAAGTATCAACAGTCAAAACCAAAACAATAGCAATGAGAGATAAAAAGCTACAGAGAGTAAAGATAGTCATTGATTTGCAAAAATAAAAAAAAAACTCATCTTTCAAATATTTTTTGGAAACTACACTTCAATCTATAGTAAGAATAATGACTTTAAAAAATAAATTACAAAAATACAAAAAAATAAACTGAATAATATAAAAATTTGGTTAAAGGAATGAATACTAATTAAAATCAGGCTTCATAATATTATAGCATATTGGTGATCATTTATAATAGTGAAACATGGACAGTAGATAGGAGGTATAAACAAAAATTAGTAAGTAATCAAATGACATTCTTAAGATCATTTGTAGGATATACAAAGTTGGACAGAATTGACAGACAAAAAAATGTTTTCAATTTTGGAGAGGCTAGGGACTTCCACATAGCACTTTGGCGTTTTGTTTGAGGATCGTACTTGAAGCACCAAGTCTCATCACCAGTTACAATCGATTCCAGGAATGTGCAGTTCTGTCTGGCTGTTTTAATAAGGTCCTTGCAATGTTCAATGTGAGTGATTTCTTGATCCTCATTCAAGGCGTGAAGAACACACTGAGCACAGACTTTCCGTTTGTTTAAATTTTTTGTCAAAATTTTGTGAATCATGTCTTTGGTCGTATTTAATTCCTCTGCTATCCATCTCATAGTCGAATTTGTATTGTAGGCAATCATTTCACACACTTTTTCTACCAACTCGTCACGATTTTTGTTTTTTGGCCGGCTTGGCTTTGGGTCATCTTCCAAAGAATCACGACCATTCTGGAATCACTTATACCACTCAAACATGGGTGTATGAGATAAGCAATCGTCACCATATACTTTTTTCATCAATTCAAATGTTTCTGTAAAACTTTTACCAAGTTTGAAACAAAATTTGATATTAGCTCTTTGCTCCATTGTGTTTTTGTGACAAGGTGACAAAAGGTACTGTCACTTTAAGCACTATAGCTTGACAATCCATTGATCAATTCTAATGATGGCAATCTTGTTTTGTAGAGGAGATATACAGCTTTCAGATTATATATTGTTTCAATAGATGGCATTAGTAGTTTCTTGTAAATTTAAAAAGTTCTGTTATTTTTCCGACATACTGTGTATAAGCAATTATTTTTAAATGCTACTTTCTAATCATTGGCTGACTGCTATATCCATTCCAGTCTCAACTATGAACTACTCACAAATGTGGCAGAGCCAGTAGGATACTACAGTAGGTGAATTGATACCATGGCTGGATCCATTAAAAGTTTTTCAGAAATATGGAATCTGAATTCCATGCTTCTATATATTTAGGATGTAATAATGGACACCTAAAAAATCTGGAGATATGAGACCTGAAATTAAATATGAATACTATATGGTGGAAATACAATATACTTTTATCCTGGCAATAACTTGGCTATTCAGTCAATTGGCTGCCATTATTGCAAAATCATTGATGGCTGCTGTCATAAGTACAGATTTTTGTTATAAATAATCCTTGTCATAAGCATGGATTGTTATAAGTCAGACCCCTGTATTAATTTACTTTAATATGACAAAATACAGAACAAGTATATTATGTAAATAACTTCTATATGCAGTTTTTGCCTAAGGCTAGTAGTTCATCTGTATAAAAGCTCATCTACTTATCTGTTAACAAAATTTTATTTTTCATTATTATTAACATTTATACGAAATAAATAATTTCATTATTATTATAATTTTCTTGATTTTAAAGGCTATATTTCATTTCTCTACATAAATAAATCATCATTTAATACCATAAACTATTGATTTTATTTTAGCCTTTACTTAACTTTATTGTGGTCAGATTTTAGTGATGAGAATAGAACCTGATTTTAACATTATGTCTATGGGAAATTGAATCTTTGTTTACAGATTCTTAGCTTATGAACAATTTCCAGTTCCAACTTAATTTGTAAAGTCAGGAACTATCTGTACATATAACTTGGCAAACCTAGAAAAAACATTAAATTTGTAAGCTAAAAGGTAAGTAGTAAGAATATACTGTGAATATAAATCATATTTAATCTGTTTGCTTCCATGAGTTTTTCAATTTATTTGCCATTGTGTATTTTTTTAAGTTAAATCTAAAATAGTACAAGTAGTTTTTGGTTTATGAATTTCTGGATTTGCAAGTTTTTTCTCAAATATGAATAAGCAAAAAAATCAAAAATATGAATATTAATTGCAATAAATAAATGCTAAATATACATAAAAAGGCATTTAAAACTTCATATGTACAAACAGTACAGTATGGAATGTTTGCTATGCTGAATTTGGGCAAAAATTCCATTGTTTGCTGCAAAATTGGAAAAATCAAAATGATGGCTGAGAAGTGGAGGTATTGCCCTTTGATTTTATCAACATGTTATGTAAATAACTTTCATCCCAGATTGTGCCCTAATGAATGGAAGTTAGTTCATTAGTTCATCTGTATTAAATCTCTTCTATTCATCTGTCAAAAATAATGATGAATAAAAATTCTTTATTATTAAAAGATAATTGAAAAATTGAGAATATACAGTTTTAGCAATTGCATATTCTCAATTATTAGAAATTGTTTTTGAAATATTTCTTAACCAATTTGAAATATAATCATGTACATTCAAATACTAGTTATCTCATATATTTTTTCTATAAAAATTTATGAAATGAATACAAGTAATTTCTATTTGAATTGAACATTTTAATTTAAATTTCTTTTATTTGAATGTTATAGAAAGCATGATTATTATTATTGAAAGATTTTACTATAGAAGCAAATTTTTATGGAAATCATGAATATTTATGCTTTCTATAAAAAGTATTTTTCAAAATAAAACATATACACCTATATTATATAATGTGTGTGTCAGTCACATCCATAATGAAAATTTTTTTGCTTCAGGCAAACCATTGTCTTTGGTACTTTTTATGAAAATTTTAAAAACTATAGGTAATCTATAATTTATGCAAATAATGGGTTACTTAATCCAAATTCTGTGCAAGTTGGTAAAGTAATTTTTCATACATTCTAAATCAGTACTCCTTGAGCTAGATGGACTACAATGATTGCATTTATACAACAATGTATTGCCATATTATTTCCAATAAACAAAAGTTTGACAAAAAAAATAGAAATAACAGCAAATAGAATGAAATAGTACTAATAATATGATATTTAAGATCAACAAATAATATACAAAATAAACAAATCAAGTAACATGAACTTTTAAATGCTGTAAAGTAAAATGTTTGCACTTATAACTAATATCACAAAAAAATATTTACATAAAGTTAAATTTACAGATATTGAATATACATAAATTGGGGAATACTTGTACTAACACATTGCAGCATCATTCAATTAATGTCTTTGGTATTTGTATAGGTTACCACGGGTGGTCAACCTATGGCACTTGATGCCAAAAGTGACGCATTGGATGAATAGAAGTAATGCACTGAACACCAGAGAAAAATTTAAAAAAAATTCTTATTACAATTTATCTATATAAAGTATAAATCTGAAATGCCTGTGCGTGTGTGTTTGCTTATAACACAAGAACAGCTGAATGGATTTTTATGAATAAAGAATAATAGCAGGATTAATTGAAAACGTAAAACAGAATTTAAATATAAAAAAATTTTCTAAAAGTGGTAATTCTAAAAAATATAAAAAAATTTTCTAAAAGTGATTGGAAAATTAGGGAAAATTGTTATATGTAATTAAGAAATATTGTAAAAATATTATATTAGATGAAATTAAATATTTTACATTATATAAATATCATGCAGAATGTTGCAAAATATAATCTCATAGTTTTAAATTAATTCTTATTAGAAAAATTCATCTATTTTGTATCATAATTTTCTTGTATTGTATTTCTGTATACAATACAAGAAAATTATGATTCAAAATTATGATATAATTTTCTTGTATACAATTTATTTAATTATGATTCAAAATCAAAATTATGATATAATTTTCTTGATAAAAATTAATTTTATAAAATTTTTTAATGATTTAAAATAAAACCATCCAGCTTCTTTAATGCAACAGGCCAAATATGCTGAAAGTTTCTGATTGATAATCTGGACTGTGTTGTATAAGAGAATTGTAGTAGAAATTTGAATTCAGCAGGTTGTTGCTGAAAATTTGAAGTTTTAAGTGATACTTGTAGTGCTACTAGTAGAAGAAATTTAAAATAGAAGTAAATGAAAAGTTATGTGAAACCTAAATATAAAAAATTTGCCATCTTATAAACTCAGTTTTAGAGATTGCTGATTATCTCTGAAAACTTTATAGAACATGTGATTAAGTTAGAGATTTTTGGTATTTAAAGAATAAAACGAATCACTTTTTTATAAGTATTTGGAAAAATAAATAGAAGAATGGATATAAGCAAAAATGGAGTCACTGAAAACTAAAATAGCTAATCATAACAACAGGAAATGTTTCATTGCATGAAAATGTCATATGTTAGCAGCTATATCCAGAAATTGAGTGATGTTTGCTGTCTGCGTTCAAAAATAGTAATAATATATTCCACCATAATCACCTCTGATTTAAAATTCCAACCATTCTCCTTTGCATGATCATGTTAATCAAACTCTGTTTTAGATTATGATCATTTTTCATTGTAGTTTTTAATTTCATTTTTTATTTTTATTTGTAATTCTCATGTTAATCAAACTCTGTTTTAGATTATGATCATTTTTCATTGTAGTTTTTAATTTCATCATTTTTTATTTTTATTTGTAATTTAATTTTGTTAGCCTGTTTTTGTTATTTTTTTTAAACTTCACTAACTGAGGCCAAAAAAAAATCATGCTGGGAGCATATTTGGTCTGCTAGTCATCAATTGGATAGCTCTAATTTAAAATAAAATAAATTATATATTGTTAATTTGTGAATTTTGACCCAATTTCAATTTGATACTATTACAGGAAGCAGCAGTATTTGTATTAGAAAAAAAGCAGTTAGAAAGATATTCCAAACAAGATCGTGATCTTATTTTAGATATTCTTAAAAAAGGAATCTCTCAATTAACCAGGCTACGTCATCCAAGTATTCTTACAGTTCAGCATCCATTAGAAGAATCTAGGTTAGTTAATTTTTCATTACGTAATTAGAAATATTTAACATTTTTATTTTATTGTATAATATAAGAATATTATAATTTATCATAAATTATTATTTTTCAATAGTATTGTACATCTTAAAATTATTTTTTAAAAAATTGATAAGAATTTTATAATTTGTTTAAATAAAGACTTATAGATACTGATTGCACTCTGATCATATCCCATAGGAAAATTAATGCAATTTTAGATTATGCCAATTTTCTGCTCTCTAAATGCAATCATTTAATTAAATTATTACTTAATTTTCTGCTCCTAAATGAATAATTTATTACAAATTTGTTCAGTAAACAGATCATGAGAAAACAGCAATAAAATGTGAGTTAGCCGAGTAGTGATAAGCTAAACTTTTAACTGAGAGACCAGATTCTATTCTGGGTTCTATTTTTTTCAGGATGGACTGCACCAGCCTGTTAAAATCCATTTTTCAGTATTTTGGTAGATCCTATTAGGGGTACTACTGAGTCCACGATAAGTTTGGAAATGTCGGCTCTCTAATATTTTATGTAACATACAATAAATAATTGAATTAACCAACCAATCAACCAATCATAAAATGTAGAAAGATGTGGTAACACCTATTATTGAGAAAAATACATTTTGAATTTGTTTATAAAAATTGTGAAAAAATTAAATTTAAAGGAAATTTGAATTAAATTGAACTTTAATAATCAACAGATATTCATTTATTAAATAATAATAGCTAAAGCACTCTAAAAATAAAACTCACTGTTGGGGTATTTAAATGAATTAAATATATTTCAGTTTAAATCAAAAGTTAAATATTCACACACAGTATAACAAATGTTCAAATAAATGTTCTTTAACAGATATGGAATATACAGTCGGACCTCATTAATAAGGTTCAGTAACATGTGAAGTCTGCTTAGCACATGGTTTCATCATGGCTACCTTGATAAGCATATCGTTTGTGATATCACTCCTATACATCTTTTTCATTAAATCTGGTGATCAGTGAGATTAGCTGCATGTTCAAACATTTTGTTTTGATCAAATCACATCGAAAATTCATATCAATGTTGAAACTTATATTATTGCTCAATTTATATTATTATTACTAACTCTCAGTTTAGTAACCATGGACCCCGACTACCGTATGTTAATGGGGTCAGACTGTACTATGTTAAATGTTATAGAAGTTTTTTGCTACAATATCCAATATCAGAACTGCAATAGTATTTAGTATTTTGAACTAGTTAGTTAGTTAATACAGTTATACTACCAAATCTTATAAATGGTTTCATATGTTTTGTCACTTCAGAAACTTTTCTGAACAACCACTTTTATTTAGTGCACCCAGGGAGCAGCATAATTTAAAATTGCATTAATATAGTGTATTATAGATTATTACATAATCTGTGGTATATAATCAAAATAAGCATTATATATTTATATATGCTCTGTGTCATTGATTAATAGGCTGTATCATCAATGGAAATGTAATTTTTTTCAACTTATTTTCAATTATTACTGATTGTTACTAAATGATGGGTCCATTACAGGTCCACTTCTGTGAAGGAATCAATTATCTGAAGATGTGTTATTTTTATTAATAAAATATTTGCAATATCAAAAAATAAATAATTTAATATTTAAAAGTATTTTTATTTAATACATATAATTTTATATTATTTTATGTAAATTCATACAATGATAACCATCTTACTTAACATTTCTAAATAATAGTCCTTAGGCCATTATTTAGAAATGTTAATAATAGGCAAAAATAATTTATTTAATAATAATATTTTTGATTAAAATTGTAATTTTTTTTTTGCTTTCTTCATCTGCCATTCCAATAACAAAATAGTCTACTCAAAAATAAATAATTGTAGCAAGAACATTTTTATTAAATAAATTATTTTTACTTGCAAGTGCCACATAAATACTGTATTTGAATTTCTATGTAATACTGATCATTTATATAAATTTTCTAACAGTAGTCTATTGATTGAATAAAATATTTTATATTGATTTAAAATTTTTATGTAAAATAATTAATAATTGGTCATAATTAACCATATTCTTCTTTTAAAATTGTCTGATTATACTTATTGAATTAAACACCACATCAGTTGATAGCACAATTCTGTTAATCATTTTATGTGCTTTCTGTCAATAATTGCACTAACAATAGATTCATTGATAGTGCAGATTGTCAATGGAACATGACATATACACCTGCAATATGGCCTCAATGACAGTGCTTCCTCTTTTTTTGCTTAAATAATATCAGTTATACTTTATCTTTCATACATATTTTAAAGTATTTATCTATGCAAGTGTGAAACAGGTTTATTTTATTTTTTATATTTATAAATAGATTTAAAAATAATCACAAAAATAAAATATATTATTTGCATTGTAAATTAACTGATATCCAAATATTTACTATTGACAAAAGATATGATGATAAAACTATTTTTGACAAAGATGTTTGTTATGGACAACAAGGATTATTCTTTATCTTTTTTTGTTATTAAGAATAATTTTATCATATACAAATCACTGTTTTAACCAAGAAGAAAAAACAAAAGAATATTTGTATGTGTTTCAAAGACTAAATTACAGTGGCTTGATAGCATTGAAAGTGTTAGATTTTTTATTATTTCTAATTATATGTTAGCTCAATCAATTCAGTGATTTTTTTTTATTTGTATGTGTTTCAAAGACTAAATTACAGTGGCTTGATAGCATTGAAAGTGTTAGATTGTTTATTATTTTATTATTTCTAATTAAATGTTAGCTCAATCAATTCAGTGATTTTTTTTAAAATCGAATTATTTCTGTTAATATTGATAACTAATGAGTTGCACATTCAACTCATACATATGCAATGAATTTCACAATATGCAACTCATTGCATATTATTGATAACTAATGAGTTGCACATTCAACTCATACATATGCAATGAATTTCACAATATGCTCACAATATGCATAGTGTGTATACAGAACCTATACATATCCATATTAAATATTTTTTCTTTATCATTTGTATTATAGTAATTATTGTTATTTTTTTATTTAGAGAAAGTTTAGCTTTTGCAACAGAACCAGTATTTGCAAGTCTAGCAAATATATTGGGAAATCATGAGAATCTCTCAGTTCCACCTCCAAAGGAGCTCAAGGAATTTCAGTTATATGATATAGAAATTAAATATGGATTATTGCAGGTAATGTTGTTATTTATGAAAATATATTGATACATTTTATAAAAATTTTAATATAAAAACTATTCCTTTTGAGTAGATACTGAAATTTTTTTTGCAATTTTTGATTTTAAATGTTATTAAAATATTTCTTTGCATTTTTTCTGCTTTTGCATTACTGTAAATCAGTAAATTCAAAACTAGCACAAGACTGCAGATATTACTTTATTTGACAAAGGTTTTCAACCCTCCTTCAGGGTCATCATCAGGTCTAATACTAACTTAAACCAATAAGTAGATTTTTATCCCAACAGATAGAAAAAAGTTAGAGACAAGAGCAATGAAAATAGCAACTGAACATACTAAAAAATGGTTGAGAGAAGAGAACTTGGTATGCACAAAAGATGACAAATCAAAGAAACTAGTAATTAAGAGAAGAGAAAATTACAATAATATGGTAAAAAAAGCTATTGAAGAAACAGATTCCATTTCTATAGATAAAGACCTACAAAGGACTTACAAAAAAGAACACTCCATCTCCTAAAGAACAAAGACTTACCACAGTTTCTAAAAAGCTCGAAAATAACAGCACCTGCATGCCCCTGAATGTTCAGCTTTGTCAACTCCATAAAACTCCTTTTAAGATTTGCCTGATCGTGGAAAAAATAAGAAGTCCGATTTATGTTCTTGAAAAGAACCTGGCAAGATGGTGTAGAGAGAGAATGAAAGGATATAAACTATTAACCACATCATCTTCAACCTTTATAGAAGATTTAAATAGCATAAATTCCTTCCCAGATGAAGTGCTAACAGTCTATGACTTTGAATTCCTTTACCATCTATATCCATAGAATCAGCCTGTATTTATAGAAGATTTAAATAGCATAAATTCCTTCCCAGATGAAGTGCTAACAGTCTATGAGTTTGAATTCCTTTATCATCTATATCCATAGAATCAGCCTGTATACAGTTTAATGCTAGAACATTTGAAAAACTCAGAGAGAATAAATAAGTACATGCAGGAAATATGTGATCTGGTTTGTCATCAATCATACTTTACATTTAATGGTAAGTATTATAAACAAAAAAGAGGTGTCCCCATTGGAAGCCCGATGGCAAGGATATTAGCTGAACTAGTGATCAGGTTCAAAGAAGAAAGTGTAATACCAAGATTCACAACAAAAATAAGATTGTATAGAAGATATGTGAATAATATTTGAGTAATATGGGAAAAGCAGGAAGACCCAAAAGCACTAGAAGAAAGTATGTTGCAAGGATATTAGCTGAACTAGTGATCAGGTTCAAAGAAGAAAGTGTAATACCAAGATTCGCAACAAAAATAAGATTGTATAGAAAATATGTGGATAATATTTGAGTAATATGGGAAAAGCAGGAAGGACCCAAAAGCACTAGAAGAAAGTTTGTCGGATGATTCACTAGGACTCCACTTAAAATTAGATCAAGCAAGCGATAAGAAGATAAACTTTTTAAATGTTCAAATAGAAGTAAAAGGAACCTCTTATAAACGAAAATATACTGCAAACCAACCTACGTACTGTTATTCATACCAAACACGTCAACAGCCAAACTGACACTAAACGAAAATATACTGCAAACCAACCTACATACCGTTATTCATACCAAACACGTCAACAGCCAAACTGACATATAAAGCCTCAGCCTTTAGAGCTCTTTTTAGAAGAGCCTTTACACATTGCAGTACAAAAGCAGGTAGAGACATGGAAATAGATGAGATATTCTCACAAGGAAGAAAACATAGGTATAGTAACATTTTGTTGAAAAAAATGCTATCCTCAGTTACAAAAACTTTGAATTCAAACAAAAAGAAAAAAACCCCATCAAAAGATGTATAGTATAGAAGTGTTAACTACCAACCACATTTACAAACTGTTTATAAAGAGGTAGAAAACCCTACAAATTATAAGATAGCTTACAACAAGAAAAATACCCTCTTTTCGTTACTTAGAAACGATAAAGACACATATGGAAAAGAAAAAATACACAGGGGTGTATGTAATCCCGATTTCCAACCTAGACCTAAACAGAGAAGAGAAATATGATACACAAGGTGAAACTTAGAAGAAAGAGTGAAAGGACACATCAAGAATATAGAAAAGGGTGAAACACCTAGACCTAAACAGAGAAGAGAAATATGATACACAAGGCAAAACTTAGAAGAAAGAGTGAAAGGACACATCAAGAATATAGAAAAGGACTAATACTGCACTAGGTGTAAGAGCAATAGAACACAACATAAACATTAAATGGAAAGAAGCAAAAATGGTGAAACATGTCAAGCACAAACGAAGGGATCATTGTGGAGTCAATTGAGATAGTTAAACGATCTAAAAATGACTATATTATAAATAGCAATGACCCAAGTTCTCTTTCTCACGCATAGAAATAGTCGGTAAATAATTAGTAAACAAGACTAAAAAAAGATTGATAATATGTAATGCTTAGTAGGTGGCACATCTGTCTCCGACGTGAGCATCGTGCAAAAAACCCGAAATTTTTACGGTTTAATGTTTTTATCAGGTTTTATAATTTTCCTTGCATAAGAATTGTATGTATTTCAAACTTTTTAGCGATATAAGAAGTACTTTGTGATCGTGGGTTTTGAATGATAATCTTAAGATATTGGTTGAGAACATTTTAAAAAGTCCGTTATGAGTTTTGGCCATTTAAACCCAGGTCAAAGATAATATCTGTTATAGACACCCTAGTTGATAGGTGTTTATAGTTATATGTTGATGTATCATATATCTGTTTTTTCAATGCACATGTGTAAACGAGGGATAAAAATCTACCTTATTTGTTTATCTTGTAAAAAGTTAGTATTAGACCTGATGATGACCCCGAAGGAGGGTTGAAAACATTTGCCAAATAAAGTAATTTCTGCAGTCTTGTGCTAGTTTTGAATTTACTGAGTTATTAAAATATTTTTAAACATTATCTATTTGTATATAAAGCATAAATGCAAGCTATGATAAATTATGCTTTTAAAATAATTTTTGTCTTGTTTAAGAAATAAACTGTATTCACAATACAAACAAGAGAAACCTCTTCTAATCTACATAAAGAAATTGACATTTAAATATCAACTAACTTGCTATTCAAACTCTATGGACTATATTTGAATTAAATTGAAATTTTAATATATTAATAATAATATTAGGACTAAGATGCCTATATATGAGTTTGGACAAGAAAGATAGTACTCTTTTGATGGGAAGAAGTCATAAGAAATTGATATGTATTATTATATCCTAGAATAAATTTATAATTTTTCATCTACATCTTTGTGAAAGTTTATAATCATTATGTGGTAGTGTTGGCTTAAATAATTTTATTGTGCTAGTCTATAAAAGTATAGGCTTCAATTTCTTTATCTTCTTTTTCCACTTGGGTGGTAAGCAGGGTTGCAGAGTCAGAATCAGGAGTTGGAGGTTTTTGGATGGAGTCAGAGTTAGAGTCTGACCTTACAAATTTTAGGGAGTCTGAGTCGGAATTTTTTTAAAAGGTGAAGTCTGAGTTGGATCATTTGCCATCTGACTCTGCAGTTCTGGTGATAAAGCTTCATAACTTTGTGTTTAAAAGTTTTTTTAATATTCATTCATTCATACAGGATAAACAATCATAGTAAAATAGGAAAGGCTTAGGATTGAACCTAATCATTCTGAAATATCCATTCCTGATTATTGGGTTAAAGACAGAGTTGAAATACCATCAATGCAATGTTAAATTTAATTTTGAAAAATTTTCTGGCTATGGAGAGAGGTTAATAGAAATTAATGAGTGAATACAAACTGAAAAATGGAGAAATGTATATTGTGCTATCTGATTTAAGCAAAGTTTTTCTGCCTAGATTTAAGTGTGTTGTGACTACATTGTTTAGCCTGTTCAGGAGGACAAGTAGTGGTTTAATTAAATTAACTAGCAAGTAACTAGTACTAGTAATTCAATTAATTTAGATATTTAACTTCAGAAAATGGTAATTCTCCTGATGGTCTCTATAGTCAAATTGGCTGAAATATAAGTGTGTAAGTTATGTCAAAATTTCTGATTCTATTCGAGTCAAGATGAATTTTTATTTCAGAAAAATAATTAAAGATTGTAGTAAAGTTATTAATCAGTAGAAGATGAGGCCTTAGCCCAAATTATTATTAAATTATTAAAATTTTAGTTTAATTCAAAAATAGTCCTCTAAAGATCATTTAGCTATGGAGAGAGGTTAATAGAAATTAATGAGTGAATACAAACTGAAAAATGGAGAAATATATATTGTGCTATCTGATTTAAGTGTGTTGTGACTACATTGTTTAGCCTGTTCAGGAGGACAAGTAGTGGTTTAATTAAATTAACTAGTAATTCAATTAATTTAGATATTTAACTTCAGAAAATGGTAATTCTCCTCATGTCTCTATAGTCAAATTGGCTGAAATATGTGTGTGTAAGTTGTGTCAAAATTTCCAATTCTATTCGAGTCAAGATGAATTTTTATTTCAGAAAAATAATTAAAGATTGTAGTAAAGTTATTAATCAGTAGAAGATGAGGCCTTAAATTTTAATAATTTTAATAATAATTTGGGCTTAGTTAAATGATCTTTAGAGGACTATTTTTGAATTAAACTAATTAGTTGATATTTATAATTATAATGGAAATTATTTCATATTAACTCATTGACCAAAAATTTTGGGAAGAAAGATTAATATGAAATAAAAAAATTTTAATTATATATTCTAAAAATGTTGCTAAAATAATTTGCAAAATATTATTTTTGGATATTTTATACTTATGACTTGGAAAAGGAAATTAAGATGTAAAAATATTATGATAACGAATAAAGAGCACTAATGGTAGTAGTGACTTTAACAAACTAATTTATTTCAAAGTAACGTAGTACTTTCAGTCTAACAGCTAGACCATCATCAGCGTATAAAGTGTTACAGGCAGTTGATATCTTGTTTTATTTAAAATATTATGTATGTTACATCTAAATAGTCCATAAAAATTGTAGATGTCAGTCGTTTAACTCAAAAATTTTTTTTGATATGTTTTCAGCTATTTTGATGCACATATGTACTAAAATGGTTTTATTATATAGACAATTCTAATTCTAAAACTAGTTATAAATATTACTGATTTAGAAAAACTTTGGTATATTGTTGATTGTATAAAAATCAATTCTTAGCCTTCAGCTAGCTACAAATTTTATTTAGTGGAAAGTGTTATAACTGTTTTTTCTCCATTATACTGATATATTGTAATATGTGCAGTTCAAATTATATAAATATTACTGATTTAGAAAAACTTTGGTATATTGTTGATTGTATAAAAATCAATTCTAGCCTTCAGCTAGCTACAAATTTTATTACAATATATCAGTATAATGGAGAAAAAACAGTTAATAATTTGAACTGCACATATAAGTATTTCTTTTGGCAAAAGTAATGATAATTGTGCTGCAGCACATGAAATTTGTGTTGACATTTGTATTTGCATTCATATATACCAAATAAATGAACAATATGAAAATGAAAATAGTATTTAAGTGTGATAACATAGGATGCATAGATGTTGAAGCATGAAGCATGTGGAAAATTTGTTGTGAATGGATGTAATACTTCATTTATAAGGAGAAGGGTGAGAGATGTGAATGCGAGAATTATTGGGTTGTCTGAAAAGTCATGACGCATTTTCGTAACAGATGGTGATTGCTCATTTTTGGAAATACTAGAGTTATTCGCATCTATGTTATTGTTTATGTCATTTAACAGCTGATAGTTTTATCTTCATAATAACTCTAATGCAAAAATTGTAAAATTTAATAATATGTAATTATAATTTTTAATAAATTATAATTTATTAAAAATTAATAATTTTATATTTTATGTATCATTAACACATAGAACGTCACATTGCTTACAATACAGCATTTATATTAAATTTATATTCACTAGCTAGATTTTAAAATTTAAATATCATAAACTACAAAAATTAATATACAGTATTAGTATATGTAGATTATAGATTTCTTAAATTGTATTTTATATATACAGTACTAGATAGAAAAATTATTATTATTCAGTTTGAGTGTATATAAATTTTTTTATTTTATTAATAATAATCTTGGGATATTTTTCAATTCATATTCTTAAAATTATTAGATACAGAACAGTCAAGTACTAGATAAAAAAAAAAACTACAATTTAAAGGAATGTTTTTGAGACTAATAGCAAGTTGAAATAGACCAGTTGGTAGTAATGGGTCTACTTCAGCTTTAATTATTAAAAAAATTTTCTGTCTAATTCTGGACCATTTTGACTTTTACTATTCCAAAGTGATAGAATATCTACTAATTACACTTTGATTAAAATTTCAATGCAAAGGTTATCCAAAGTACATATAGATATTGCCATATTGTGTAAAATTTTTAAAATTTAATTAATTATTTTTATTCTTGCAAATATTTCTTATTTTCTTAATTATCAATTTAAAGGAATGTTTTTGAGACTAATAGCAAGTTGAAATAGACCAGTTGGTAGTAATCAACTGGTCTACTTCAGCTTTAATTATTAAAAAAATTTTCTGTCTAATTCTGGACCATTTTGACTTTTACTATTCCAAAGTGATAGAATATCTACTAATTACACTTTGATTAAAATTTCAATGCAAAGGTTATCCAAAGTACATATAGATATTGCCATATTGTGTAAAATTTTTAAAATTTAATTAATTATTTTTATTCTTGCAAATATTTCTTATTTTCTTAATTATTTTTATACTTATTATATAAAACTTCATTTTATATCTATTACAAAATAAGCTCTATTGTTATTTAAAGTAATTTATAATATGCAAAGTAAAATTAATTTTAAAAATATTAAAATAACATTTTATTTTGTTAAACCTACATTTTAAAATTTTAATAAAAATTTATTATTATAA